>JAQPZY010001451.1:560000-650000 GCA_029931535.1 Margaritifera margaritifera | reverse complement strand
TAGGTAGATAGATAGATAGATAGGTAGATAGGTAGGTAGATAGGTAGGTAGGTAGATAGATAGATAGATAGATAGATAGATAGATAGATAGATAGATAGATAGATAGATAGGTAGGTAGGTAGATAGATAGATAGATAGATAGATAGATAGATAGATAGATAGATAGATAGATAGATAGATAGATAGATAGACAGACAGACAGACAGATATATAGATAGATAGGTAGGTAGGTATGTAGATAGATAGATAGATAGATAGATAGATAGATAGATAGATAGATAGATAGATAGATAGATAGATAGATAGATAGATAGATAGATAGATAGACAGACAGACAGATATATAGATAGATAGGTAGATAGGTAGGTAGGTATGTAGATAGATCGATAGATAGATAGACAGATAGATAGATAGATAGATAGACAGACAGACAGACAGACAGGTAGATAGATAGATAGATAGATAGATAGATAGATAGATAGATAGATAGATAGATAGATAGATAGATAGATAGATAGATGGATGGATAAAATGATGATGAGATAGATATTATGATAGAGGCAAATATAGAGATAGTCATAAGCATGTATTTAAAATAAGAGAAAATATAAGGATGTGATTTTGGTCCGTGAAACGGAGATTATTGTTATAGGTTCCCCCAAATTGTTAACGAACATAGATGGTGTTTACAGGGATGATCGATGGTAATAATTAGCTATCAATTAGAGAATCTCTTTGCTAAGTCTATATTTTATTTTTCCTTAAAATTGTTGTTTACTTCTAACACACAAGGAAAAAAAATATGATGAATCACAACTTTTCTTAATGAAGTATTGTTGTAACATTTATTACCCGATTCTAATCCTTTTAACGGCGATAATTTTTTTTTGTTTTTTATCCATTTTGATATCTACCTCTTCTTGATATAAGGGATTTATACTCGCACGTATAGGTAGTCTCTGTTGATATGAGGTAAAATATGTTGTGCTTTATATCCTCCTTAACTTTGTCTTTACATGTACACTTCCCATATCGCCTGAACTTCCTGTTACTATTGTAAAATATATATTCCAACTTTATCCTCTGCAAAAAATTACATTCGAATCCTTCAGGAAATAAAATAAAATGAAAATAGTGACCGTCTATACTCGCGTATATTGCGAATCCAAATGCAAACAACATAACCCTGATCTGCGACTTTGTTATTTGTTCTACTGAATAGTCCTTACAAACTGCATAGACCCAGATCTGCCGGCGCATTATGCGACGGCAGCTCTGGGTCTATGCAGTTTGCAGTTGGTATAGGGTTATACGCGAGTATATACGGTTTTCGGTATTGTGGATAATGCTAAAACAAGAAAACTTGAAGAAAGGTGGTTACACATACTAGTATGGCTAAAGGTGGTTACACGTACTAGTATGGCTAAAGGTGGTTACACGTACTAGTATGGCTAAAGGTGATTACACGTACTATAATGGCTAAAGGAGGGTGGAAAGGAGAATGGAAATGCTATGGCAAATGCGTATAAAGACCGGTATGAGAGTGTGTTTTGTGAACCTTTTGTCTTATGCACATATTTACATTAAAGGCTGATGCCCCATAATAAAACGGAGAGCGTTACCGTTATACCGTGCCAACGCGATTAGAGGCATTGTCTTGCCTAGCCAAACAAAGCCGTGCCCAAGGATACACCACGGTAGCCAATTCCTGGATTGACCAATAGGTGTTTCTTATTCACACCAAGTTTGAAACTGTTAGCTAACTTGTATCAAATTACTTTACCACTCACAGTCCATATGTAACATATGCAACCCACCACTTGCTAGAGAACGAACTGTTTTGATACACGGCCCATAAGAAAATTTTATTTTTCATGTTTTGTTTTAAGATTATTATATTATAAAAGTCAAGTGTAACTTTCTAAAAAAGTACGCACGGTAAACTGGCTCGCATCCAAGTATCAGCAATACAGACACTATCTGCCGTGTATACTCGCGTATAAATCTCTACCAACTGCAAACTGCATAGACCCAGATCTGCCGTCGCATAATGCGCCGGCAGATCTGAGTCTATGCAGTTTGTAAGGACTAATCAGTAGAAAACACAACATAGACCCTGATCTTCCGGCGCATTATGCGACGGCAGATGAGGGTCTATGTTGTTTGCATTTGGACTCGATTTATACGCGAGTATATACGGTATATGTTCCTTGTGGTCAGCCAAAGAAAACACGATATTGAGTGGATATATTTTAATTGCGGTAATTAAAAGATCATAACTTACATCCTATATACATATGACCACGCCCACAGGAAAACGATCTTGAGGTACACATTTTCGTAAAATGAGTTTTATCAAATTTGTATGCATTGAAATCCGTAGATTTCAAATTGATATCTCTGTCACTCTGAAGAGTGTACTGGTGTTCTTGATGTGAGGGACCAAGGCTTCGCGTCCAGCGGGTCTGTGTTGAATGAGAAGGCTCTCGAGGGATCTTTCAAAAGACTGGGAGGGGTGGACTATGCGTGGTGGCTCCTTGACCATTGACTAGAGCGGGTGGAACCGGAAATACATCTTGGTCGTCAACTGGACGCCACGATAGTTATATATATATTAAGTGTTCCATGTTATTGTTATTTTCACTATTGCTATCTGAGCAAAATTTAATGCATTCACATTTCAATATCGCTATATGTGTGATAGATTCATAATTTCATGCATTCACATTTCAATATCGCTATATTTGTGATAGATTCATAATTTCATGCATTCACATTTCAATATCGCTATATGTGTGATAGATTCATAATTTCATGCATTCACATTTCAATATCGCTATATGTGTGATAGATTCATAATTTCATGCATTCACATTTCAATATCGCTATATGTGTGATAGATTCATAATTTCATGCATTCACATTTCAATATCGCTATATTTGTGATAGATTCATAATTTCATGCATTCACATTTCAATATCGCTATATGTGTGATAGATTCATAATTTCATGCATTCACATTTCAATATCGCTATATGTGTGATAGATTCATAATTTCATGCATTCACATTTCAATATCGCTATATGTGTGATAGATTCATAATTTCATGCATTCACATTTCAATATCGCTATATGTGTGATAGATTCATAATTTCATGCATTCACATTTCAATATCGCTATATGTGTGATAGATTCATAATTTCATGCATTCACATTTCAATATCGCTATATGTGTGATAGATTCATAATTTCATGCATTCACATTTCAATATCGCTATATGTGTGATAGATTCATAATTTCATGCATTCACATTTCAGTATCGCTATATGTGTGATAGATTCATAAATTCATGCATTCACATTTCAATATCGCTATATGTGTGATAGATTCATAAATTCATGCATTCACATTTCAATATCGCTATATGTGTGATAGATTCATAAATTCATGCATTCACATTTCAATATCGCTATATGTGTGATAGATTCATAATTTCATGCATTCACATTTCAATATCGCTATATGTGTGATAGATTCATAAATTCATGCATTCACATTTCAATATCGCTATATGTGTGATAGATTCATAAATTCATGCATTCACATTTCAATATCGCTATATGTGTGATAGATTCATAAATTCATGCATTCACATTTCAATATCGCTATATTTGTGATAGATTCATAAATTCATGCATACATTTTCCAATATCAATAAATGAGTGGTTATTTGATGGAGTGATAAATTCATAAATTCGTGCATCCATATTTCAAATATCGCTAAATGAGTGATATATTGATGAGTGCATAAATCACATGCTTTGGTCGCCCTTGGTGCTTAAATAAGACCTGGTTTGTATTAGGGTGTAGATCATATACTCTTATTTGTTGATTGGTGATAGGATGCTATTCACGTTTGTTTAAAATTCCATTTGTTAAATCCATCTTTGATTTTTCTCGTTGAGTTACTTGTTGTAGATAGTTCCATGTTAGGAACTTTATAATTTTCCTTATCTTTTTGTTATAATGGTGTCAGATTTGTTCATCTTTAAATTGCGTTTATAAATAAACATCTCATTAACGCAATTGCTTTCGGTGTCTTCACTAATCCAGTCCCAACCCGGCTTCATCCTGTTACAATTTCTATGTTTATGAGATAAATGCGAATAACCATCACTATCCACTATCACATCATTATCTTCATCGTCATCTTTGCGGTTTCAATACAGATTCGGGAATAAATAAACATAGCGGATGCAAATCAATTATAAAAAGTTTGCATTTGAATATCTCTCAGGGAAAAAAATAAAAAAATAAAAATAAATAAATAATAATAATAATAATAAAAAAAACCTTGTTTATACGCAGCAGTTTAAGTCCTACATCTTAATTTAATTTAAATCTTTGATAGTGAAGTAATAAGACCCTTCAATATGCTGGATTTCATATATTTTCGTTTAGTTCCAAATTGAAGCCTTTGCTCAAGTGTCATCGATACATTACATGTATAGATCTCGTCTTACCGCAAAACTCAGGTGCTGTTAATAAATGTTTATTATATTAAATTAAAACGTTAAAACACCTTCATACTTCACAATTTTCTTTCTTTCTTTCTTTCTTTTTTTTATTTTTTTAGTGGGTGGGTGATTTACTGATACTATCCTGACAATTTTAGGTTATCTTTTCTTTGACGAAAATATGCTTCAATGACTTTTAATTATGTATTCAGATAAATAAAAAAGATAAAACTAAAATATGCTATTGTAGTCTTTATTTCCCCGCAATGGAGCCTCTACAGTAGTGCAAATGGGTTATCTGTCTTTGCGCCAGTAACCAAACTATGGTCACACACCGCTCTAAAGATAATAAAAAAAAACCATATTTTGAAGTATCTACCCGCAAAATATCATAATATTGTCTCCACAACGAAACGCTGAGATATAAAAGCCGCCTGTAATGCTTATTTCTGCGTAAGTAGTGTCCATCGGTACACAATTTATTGAACTATGACGGGGTCTAAATTAAATACAAAATCAGGGGCAGATCCAGAAATATTGTTTAGGACGAGCGTAAACAAGTAGGCGAAAGGTCTCATGGACGGACCCCGCAATAGCTCCGCCATTTTAAGCGTTCTCAGGGCATAATTTTGACCATCTAACTGTGAAGAAAATTCAGTTTACTCTAGGAAACGTTCTGGTTGTTTCGCGCTCATTAGTTGTTGTTGTTGTTGGGGGGGGGGGGGTAGCGCACCGGCTCCGCCCCCTCCCCTCCATATTGAAGTTGAAGATACCATTGACATAAGATAGTACGAATACAAAAATATATATGTAACTTGTCTCTCCTTTATATCACCTATCACCTAATAGCACACTTTTTTGCTTAAAGGTGCAATACGCTTGACTCTCATTGCCCGATAAAAACTAATCAAAACCTTCTGGCAAAACTCTTTAATAGTAGACTGAATTCAACAAGACCAAAATGTTCTTGTGCGTCTCTGATGCACACAATAAGTTGTCATCTGAGTACGTGCTGCAGTAGGCCGAGTTTTGTTTATATTGGAAACCGCTTTTTATTATTCAGCAATTACCATCGATACATTTACAGGACTGAGCGTGATGCATATAAATCATGTCTGGAGGCGTACGAAATCTACCAGCGTTTTTGATGGCACGAGTTTTCAAGGACTTATTTTGACTTTGGAACCAAACATATAATATATGCGGTTCGCCTGAACAGCCAGCTTCACTTTCAGACATCAATTGTTCAAATCCAGAGTGAATATTTCTCCAAATTGCTTTGTTTAATCACCTAACCAAACCGTCTTCCGAATTTCTATAGACATTGTGTGTCTTGCGCCTAATGCTAAGGTTTGTTTACTTACAATCTCGCGTCGCGGCTCAAATTAATAATTACATTGGGCTATAAAGCTTTGTTTGCTACTGGTGTTAAATAAATAAACAAATAATATGGAATCTAATGACCCGAATCAAAAGACCATTCCAACCTGAGGTCATCGGCAGCCATATTTGTGGTATGCTGACGAATTCACTTATTGTCGATTCCCCGCATTCGGGTATTATCTTTGAGAACATCATTCAGTAAAGGTGAAAGACTCGGCAGTTTTCCTTGAGTGATTGCCACGTTTAAGACCATGAAACCGATCACAGAGCAGTTTATAGTATAATCAAATCTATGACAAATGTTATTAAAATAGTATTTTTACTTTTTTTTTGTATAGCTATAAGCCTTTTTTCTTCTTTCTGTTTTAAGCACCAACCATGGCTTTGTTGTTCAAAGTCTGGGAGGGATACACACAGAAGGCGGAGTCTTTCACCTTCCGAATGAGTCATTCTTCTATTCAAGAAACAACGAACAATGGCGCAAGATGTGACAACAGAATCGAGAATTGATTTTATATAGTGTTTGTAAGTTTAAAAAATCTCAAGAATGTATATACAGAAATAACAAAAACAGGCTTTCTGTCTGTATCTATATTTGTAATGTATATGTTAACTTTTGAATCATTAAACCTTGTTAAAAATGGTAATTTGTAGTTGTTTTACAGAAACTGCCATCCAGATAAAATGGGCAGACAATCGTCTGCTAGTGACATTAGTGCAAATGGGCCATGCGTGCTTATATCGACTGTATATCATTAAATCTGGGTGAACCGATCAAATTTGAAGTACCCGGATGTGCCAAAATTTCATTGTCTGTTTATTGCAAGTCGATAGGGCTATCGTGGATAACAAGGACGAGCTGATGTTAAGAAGGATTGGGGACAGGTTAGTCCAGATGAACAATCTAAATGTTCGATGTGTTTAACGCAATCTTCGAGCCAATTAAATCACATGCACATGATTTGTATTTTGTTCAAGATATCTCCCTTGACGATAACGTGAAAAGAGTAATTAATGGTTGTTGGTATGTGGACCCCGAACCTCCTATTGTATCGTCGACTGGTCAGTCAGTTGTGTTCTTTGACGCAGAAAAAAATGAGAAAAAAATATGTCTGTTTATATAACATATCTGGGTGATTGGAAACACTGATATTGAATTCAATTTCAATGTGTGAAAATCCTTACATAGAATATTAGTCAGTATCCCCCCCCCCCTCGAACAAGGGATGACTATTGATCACTACATCTATTTTAAAATCAATATGTTTTACTTCTTGTCCTCATTTTGAAAATTTTTCATGTATTTGTGTATGTGAGGCATATGAATATAATTAAATTATATTTGTTTTGTAAATTGTATTTTGTGCACAAGCGTTAATAAACACATGTCTGTATGTCTGTCTTTTATATGCTTAAAATATAATTTATTGAAAATGTCTCACCCCTTACCGTATATTCCAACATCCTCCCACATATAATGCTACAATTCTAAGCCCCTGATAACTCATCATACATTTCGGTGATATGTATATTCATGGTGTTGGGGGTATGGGTAAATTCGAGATCTTTGTGGAATATCTCCTCATTCCGCGGTGAAGAGACTCGTGCATGCTTTATGATTTTGAGGTTGCCCTTTAATATTTTCTATTGCTCTTTGGGTAGTCTTATCTATTTTATTTTCAACGCATTCATCTATTTTTTTACGGACTCGAAGACTTATTTAAATCTAAAACATTGCCATTGAAGGTAATCGATTTTCTGGCCGGCATCCAAGCAAAATTTGTAAGGACCGTTAAAGTAGAGGTCCTTTTGAAAAATGAATGAGATCGATGTACGCCATTATGATATAAATTTGCAAATTAGTGACTCATCTCAAGGGAATTTATCTCTCCAGAGTTAATACGTGTGATGAAAGTCAACATGGCTTTATATAACATGATACAGGTGTAAATACACCGTCAGGTACAATATCAAGGTGGTCATACGAGCGGAAGACATACAAAGAGGAATAACTATATATTCAGAAATCAACCGAGCAGACTGCGAAAATAATTCTCAGCTTTGAAAGCCTATCTTCGTATGATTCTTCTTGTAAATACGATATGTCCCACAATTATAATATATTCATGTCCCTTTAGGAATTATCTGGGGTAACTTGATATTTAATCTCCGAAATCAGTTTTATAATTTAACCAACATTTGTGATAAATGCAACCTTTGAAACTGCAAATGTCAGGAAGGGAACACTTTCTTTAGTGATGCACACTTAACTACTACTGACCACCAAATCACTTACTTATCACCAAATCAATTACTTATCACCAAATCAATTACTTATCTCAAACAAGGGACATTGCCTCTATTACCAAACAGGTAGAAGGACACTGTCTATCCAAAGCCAGTCTTGACCAGGAAACATTTCATTTCAATCTAATTCTAGTTATAAATACCTTTAAAAGAAAATGGTTAAATATAGTAAATCTCAATATTTGGCACGTAAACCCAAAACAAGATGAACTCGAGCACACTGTATTCAATAATCATCAGACTGGCATTCTAGGACTCTGCGAAACATTTCTTAATGATAATACTAATGATCACACAGTTTATATCGACGGTTTCCATTTGGAACGGAAGGATAGAGTTGAAGAAGGTGGTGTTCTCTACTTATATATATATATATATATATATATATATATATATATATATATATATATATATATATATATATATATATATAATATAAAATAATAATTGATATAGAGTCAACTGAACTGGAAACGATTTGGATTGAACTGAAACAGCCATCATCTAAGCCCATCCTTCTGTGCTCTCTTTTTTTCCCTCCCTCTATCTCTCTTTCTCGCCCTCTGAATTCGTTATTGTCTTGATTTGAGCGATTTGAAAATGAGTTATCTACTGATTCCAACTCTAAGTCAGTACGTTTGTTAATGGGTGATCTTAATATTGATTTGATGAATAATCGGCAAAGTAGATGGAATGATATTCACAGTCTTATAGGCCAACACACATTTTTACCGACCAAAACACATCTTTACTGGCCAATACTTATCCTTACTGACCAACACTCACACACACACACACATACAAACTGATGTGTAAAGGGAAATTCCGTTTATCTAGCTTGAAGCCAGTATTAAAAGAGCTTTATTTCTTACATAATAGTACTTTCCTTTTTGATAATTATCACCTGCAGTAAGGTGCACAGATCTCCCTTCAGAAGATATTGTCGATGCAGGTCACAACGAAGGTACAACAGTAAGTATACCACATTGAAATGTGATTATTATATCGGCATGTGTTTCTTTCTTGTCTTATTTACCCTCACTTGCCTGATATACTTTTATTCCACGGTCTCGTAAACATTAATTGGTATACCAACTTCGTCTACGAATTTATAAATATTCTCTAGTAGTATCTGTCAAACCAGTGTTTCTACTTATCCATGTTAGAGCTTCATGATTAAACTACATGATTAACACGGTGTGTTTAACGTAAATTCCACAGCATATAAACATATTTATTACAATGTAGTTTTGCATTAATACATCTTTTTTTTTTTCTTTTCGTTTTTTTTTTGTAATACATCCTGGCAAATCTATCTATGAGCTTCATATGAGAGGCTCAAACTTTATCGATATTCGTTGTTAGATATTCAATCCTGTCGAATACCCATTTCGTGCTATTCTTTATCTTTTGTTCAAACTGTGTATAAATATCGTCGAACTTTCTATCGGAAAGAAAATCTATCTCAATTTTCTTTAGATTAGTTTTAAATTTAGTTAAATATGAGGGTTTTGTTTACTTATGTTCCTGGTTTATTTTTTTTGTGAAGACAATTGTAATAATCTAACTGCTAGTCCCAGTTGAATGAGTGTGGAATAAATTTTCCTGCCAATTATTTTCTTCGAGTATGGTTCTGTCTGACTAAGGGACACGTAAAGGTCTTCATTATTCCTAACATAAAAATTGTATTGGTTAACTGCATTCATACATGATGTTGTCTTCTCAATTTTAATTGGACGATTTCTTTGTCTTTGAAGTCTTTTACGTTCATTATTTTTTCTTTTTTGTCTAATGCAATTTACTCTCAACTCCGCAATTTGTTTTTCTATTATTTTGGGTTTGAGTTTATCCAGATTTTGTCTTATTTTTTTCAGTTCATCGACGTTCTGCCAACGGTGGAATTCTCCCTGTCTTCTCTTCATCGTGTTTCATTCTGTTTTTTTTTTTAACTTTCAGACAATTGAATTTTGTTTCCCTTCTAACTTATTGAACTTTCAATCGTGTTATCCATGGCTAAAAATCCTTCGGTTATTATAGTGAACATTTCTTGAATTTGATCGCGTTCAAAATGATTGAATCTTCAAGCCTTTTATACATCAGTGAAATTTCCTCTCACTTATATAGCAAAATTTCTTCAGTTTGTTCGGGTTACAAATCATAGAACTTTCAACCGGTTTATTCATCGTTGAAGTATCCTACAATTTATATAGTTCATATTTATAAAAAAAATTGTTTGCGGTAGAAACATCAGATTTTTCAAGAACTATCCAATAGCACTTTTATAATGCAATTTTGAGTTTGATTATGATACTATTGAACAGTATTAACGACTTCCCACCTACACACTGAACTGTTATTATTTCCTTCTTTTGGCATCCTAAGTCTCCTATTCCATTAAACCTTTGATCTTTTGCATACTTTGTACATCTCATTTTGCATCCTTTGTATATCTCATTTTGCATACTTTGTATATCTCATTCAGATATCTTGTATTTTTTTTTCCGAACTCGTGTTCAAAAAACTTTGTTCATGACACTTTATACATGTTGTTTGGATAAATTTTATAAAATGGCATGTCTATGTTAGAAATGTCTGCCGGCTGGCGCATGACTGCCACATATCTGTGATCATTCTCTTCACAATTAAACAAATTAAGAATTGAAAGTTACTACATAAAGTAACATGAAGTGATTACTTAAAGGTAACTTAAAGCACTTATTAGTAACTTTAATGACTACCTAAGTAACTTTTAGGGACTTACTTTTTCTCTTATATTAGTGAAGTACCCAATGTCAGCAGACCAGCACTACGAATAAAAAATCCACCATAAAGATATCTGCAAGCGTGGTATGAAAGATCTCAACATCGGCATCGACAAATGGGAGACACTGGCAAGCAGCAGAGACAACTGGCGCCGCAAGCTCTGGGTTGGAGTGCAACATCATGATGAACAGTGGCTGAACCAACTACACAACAAGAGCCAACACAGGAAGCAGTGCACCAGTCAGGCTCTACCTCTCACATAACAGAGCTGATGCCCTGTCGTTCCAAGATAGGCCTTTTTAGCCACCAGAGGAAATGCAGCACAAATTAACAAGTTAACACCAACGGCTACTGCATATCCATCGTCTCATGCAGACGGACGGATGCCAACCACGTGCCCTTATTGCCCTCACTCATTATGGGATATGTGGACCCAAAGGAAGCATTTTAAAATAAAAAAAAGTCTAACGGGATAGCTGAATTCAACTCATCAAAGCTTCAAAGGCTATGTCATCAATTACACAAGATGATGAGCAACTCGAACTGAACAATACTATTGAAGACATCCAATCATAGTCACGTATAATAAAACAACAACGGAGGAAGGGTACAATCTATTGTCCAACAATATTGCAATGCAGAAAGAACAAATTATGCACTTTGTTGATCAAATTAGAAATATTAATGAAAATTTGAACTAATGCATTTTAATACAAGAGACAGAGGATAACGAGTTGGAACAAATAGAGGAGGACGTGGAAAAAAACAGGGGAGAACATGCAATAAAAGGAGAAGGAAGATAGCCGAATGCAGTACAAAATAATAAAGTATCACTGCAGAGACTACAGCAGTCAAACAAACTGAATATTATATCAACAACTATTACATGTCCGAAATGTTGAAACTACATAGATATCCATATTCGTGCTTCTTTATTGATTTTCTGCTTCTAAAAATCTATTTTTACAATAAGTGCAATGTTTGATATCTTGCAAAATGTCGGCAAGATATTGCATTTCGTCTTTCATTTCACTGACAAACGAATTTAATTCTTTAAAAAAAAATTATTGTGTAGGATGTCGGCGTAATACCAGATGAAACATTTTTAATTTTATCCAAATTACTAAAATAAATATCTATTGCTTTGTTCAAACTATCCTGTAATGATATTTAAATGCGGTCCAAATGACTAACTATTTGGTATACCCTTCCATGAGTTTAGTATATTACTGCATACGTCTGTTTGATTGTCAAACTCGATCTCTGAGGTGGATGATTTCGAAGGAGAGCAAGCTTGTGAAGCAAGTACATACAACAGAAAAAACCAGCTCATTAGAAAAACAAACTAGCAGAAAATGCAAACAACTCATACAGATATTACGATATGTAAAGATCTACATAGAGCAAAACAAATCGCAAGTATAATTTATATTTGTTTAATTTTTTTTCTTTATCGATAACGAATTTCAATAGATCTTTTGACAATTGTATATATTGTATCCTGATAGTAATTTACCAACTCGAAAGAGTTTCTGGGCCAATGGTTTATTAAAAGAATTAGAGTTTATGGACAACCCTGTTTACTAGTTGCATAGAACCTGAATGTTTTTGGACCACATGCAATCTCGAGTCATATTGTGTACCGGTGTTGGTAAAAAAATGTTTAAAGCGAATCCATAGATTTGGGAACAGCACAGTGGCGAAGCAGAGAGCAGCACAGCTGCGAATCTCGTAGCGACGTAGTGCGATCATGTACAAATTGAAATAACAATTATAAACTATATAAAGTGGTCCAGAACTCTCACTGAGTAAACTACTTATATCCCAGCTTTCAGCGATGCATGTCCATGCCATATGTTTTTAAAATGCATTTTCAATAATGTAAATGTAAATAATCTGTTAGTTTTCACAGTCATAACGGTACATATATTCACAACTATACCGGCAACATGTGACGTTCATGAGGGGATTCCCAACTGGCGCGCTAACCGGAAAAGGTCTATGAGTTGCCTAATTATCTAGAGTCCGCACTGTTTCAGGTGGAAACTTCGTACTTTCTAATTTTGATGTTCAAAACCCTTGGCACTCCGCGATTCTGACCTTCGGGAGGTGTGTGTTTGCGAGGCCGCGCATTGTGTAGGTACATACATTTATAAAAGTTTCACCCAGAGCAGCATTCCAAACACTCATGGATTCCGACGGGAGACAGTGACATTCTTGACCACACCCCCCCCCCATACACACACAAGACTTTACATCACTTTCCCGTCATGCATCTATTTAACAGCTAATCGACATCATTATGGAGTCAAGTGTTATGTATCTTAGTCGATCATAACGTATAGCACATTGAATTTTCACATGCACTTCAACCGCCACCTAACTTTTACAACCCAATTAAATGTATCTCAAAATATGACATGATTCTTTCCAATTTATTTCATCGTTAAATTAGTTCCTTTCCTGGGTATTTCACATTGAAGTGCACAGTCAATAAAAACCTCCAAATCTGTATATGGTCTACTAAATTGGGTATATACCCGGAAGCATTTTATCCTGGTCTGATCCCCACTGTAAAATCTTTTAACCAAAAGCTCAGGTAAGAAGTCAATTATTTCCAAACACAATAAAACAATGGGCAAATAGATGGAACATTGCGTCTTTATTTTGAGCTTCTTGGCCTTATTAGGCACTGCAAATTAGAGTAAATTAGGACCACATAATCGCACATGACCAGATTGGTCGCACGCGAGTATAATGTAAGTTCATCATCACCACGTAATAGACGCTTTAAATACATTTTTTTAGTTGGAAGGCCCCGTGGCCTAACGGATAAGGCGTCTGACTTCGGATCAGAAGATTGCGAGTTCGAATCTCGTCGGGGTCATGCATACTTTTAGTGTTAGATTAAAGGTGGTGTCTATACATACTACACGCTTTTAATAACTCTTCCTGTATTGTGACTGGAAGGAATATGTTGTAAGCGGAATATAGGGGCAAAGTGCATGATATATGGAGTACGAATGAGTTAAAGTTTAAATATTTGGCGTCTAACGTGAGTTTGTTGATCTCAAGCAACATATCCCCTACTAGTCTTACTAACACACTCTTCTGCTTTGATAAACGTTGGCCATTATAATACAGAACAGAGGTTGAAAACAATAATATGTTTCATGTTTACAAAGACGGACGAGTTCATGTCAACAAGGACAGGGTAAGCAGGTATGGCCGATATTAGCAAATTTTTACTGGAGAATCTTTGATTCAAAAGAACTTCGTAACTTAACAAGTTGGAAGAAGATTGGTCAAGTCGCGTCAAGAAGTGTTAGAAGTTCCATTTGAGTTTGTATGTTATGAACTGACATTAATAACAAATTCAACACTTTCAGAAATCATTTGTCATTAAACAGCAATTCACGCGGTGAACCAGAAACCGCAAAAACATTTTAATTTAGATCATACCAAATATATTGGTAAAATGAAATGTACAGTGCGTACGCTATCCCAGAATATATAGATACATCGTTACTACTGGGTAACCCCTTGCAACAGCTTGAGGCAAACGATGAGAATTCAGCGCAATCCAAAAGTTCATAACAAAAACTGAGAGATTTCTCTAGTATTATTGATTTTAAACATGTATTCACACTTTCCTGGTATGACCCCTAGTCAATGTTTATGTATGCGTATGTTTATGCACCCCACATAAGTCATCTGAGTTGAAGTTAACATGCACTTACCTCTACCCCCCACCAGATTAGTCAGCAGCAACTGTTTTCGTATCTTGTCTATTAGTATGTAACAACCTGTTTTTGAAATCGATAGTTGCTAATTACTATCTTACACTTCAATATTGTATGCACACTTTTAATTGAATAATTAATTACCCGGTATCCCATTTTTGTATGTATCTCTTGATTATCTTTCATTCCTAATGCCAGTCACATAATCTAAGTAAAGATTATTGTTAATGAGGAGAGAGCTCAATCTTTTGGTTATTACTCTGTACTAGGTATATCTTAATTAGGTATTGTATGGAATTTATATGATGATGTTTGAAATAAATACTGTTTAAATCAGCTGTTAGAATGGCAGGCTCTAGTCTCTGTTTTAATTACCCATTGGAAAAAAAAGAAAACAAATAACGATCGGAAACTTGACGGGAATTGGAATAAGTGATATCTATCTATCTATCTATATCTATATCTACATACATATATATATATATATATATATATATATATATATATATATATATATATATATATATAGAGAGAGAGAGAGAGAGAGAGAGAGAGAGAGAGAGAGAGAGAGAGAGAGAGAGAGAGAGAGAGTTACAAATATACACCAGCGAGAGCGGAAAGTGCTATCCCTGGATTCTAGAGGAGAATGCTTGATAACATTAACAGAATTTTAAAATATTATCATACAGGTAAGAATTTTTAATTCGTACTCTATGGAGATTCGAACCCGGATCCGCGAGTTACGGCACCCATCACCTTGCCTGTAAGCGCCAACCCCTATACCACCTCTAAGCACCAACCCCTATACCACCTCGACCATGCACACATCTATAATAACTTCTATACGCTTGATTTCTGTAGTAGGAATTCAGATGGATTGTGTACTTTGATGAGAATTAATTACTGGGTCGTCTTGCGGGTATGTCTGCTACGCACGAATGCCTATACCACCGTCTTTGTGGCATCATTTTTGGCGATGCAACAACTCGCGGGTGCCGTAACTCGCGGATCCAGGTTTGAATCTCTGTAGAGTACGAATTAAAAATTCTCTAACCTGTATGATAATATTATTTGTTCACACACACACACACACACACACACACACACACACACATATATATATATATATATATATATATATATATATATATATATATATATATATATATATATATATATATATATATGCACAATTTGATTGATTTCTGTCATTTTCAATCTATGGTCATACAGAGGGAAAAGAAGAGAATAGGTAGGTATTTTGGTATGAGTTTACTACTAGTATAGAAGGACATAAGTACTGGACCACTGAATATAACGAGTTGTACCGTGGATCAGTCTTGGTAACACTGTTAATAAGTGGCGCCAAGCAGTAGCGAGCAGTACAGATCCGAATTATGGAGCGGTGAATAAAAATTGAAATAAATATAATAATTAACAATTATATCAAGTCCTCCAGATTTATCGCCTTTTTTTACTTCACATATGCTTGCTTTCAACGATGTATGCCCATATCACGTGTTTTCAATAATGTGCAAACATATAATCTGTTGGAGCTAACGGTACATGTGCTCACTATTTGAAGGGAATTCCAAGCCCGTGCTGGAAACGGTCTATTGGTTGTATCATTACTGTCCGCACTGTTTTAGAAATCCCAGTGTGATCTTGATGTCCGTGACCCTACGTGATCTCGATAGTCGGTCTGTGTGTATTGGCGAGGCATCGAACGTTTGCGGATGACAGAGGTTTGCACCACCAATTAATTTTTCCAATATATTACCTACATATATTTCTCAAAGCTAAACTAGGAGCAACATTCCAATGTTCCATGGATTCCAACGGTTGAGAAAGATATTATAGAACAACAACAACAACACACACACACACACACACACACACACACACACACACACACACACACACACACACACACACACACACACACACACACACACACACCAAAACTTGACAGCAGCAGCTGCCGGTCATACATATATTTGTACTTACAGCTGATCGATATCTAACAGAGCCAGCTATCATGTATCTGGGTAGATCAGTGTATAGGTTGCGACCATATTAAAACACTGACTTTGCATGTGCATTTAAACCGCCACGTTACTTGTACACACACAGTGAAATACATTACAAAATATTGAATGATTCTTTCGCAATTGTTCAATGGAAAACGTTAGTTCCTTTCCTGAATAGTTCACAATGAAAAACAGTGTCAAATGTTTTATATAAACTACTCAGATACGTACAAACCAAGAAGCGTTTTAACCTAGCCTGACCCTATTTCTAAAACCTTCCAAAAAGCTCAGACAATAGCTAAATTATTTCCAAACGAAAAACTACAACTGTGGCTTTCATGAGCGACCTAGATGTTGTCTCAGCGCTACAGCGGTAGACGGCAAAGATAAAGGAGCTACGAAATGCAGTGACGAATTAACCTCAATATAACCCCCCCCCCCCACAAAAAAAAAATAAAAATAAATAAACCCTGAGCAAATTTTCACATATCTTTCAACATGTTGTCAAATAAGAATATTCTAACAGTATTTGAATCTTCAAAGGGATCTTAAAATTTAAATGGTTTTGATACATTTAGGCAATAATATCACTTGTCCACATGGATTCTTTGTAATTCTGCAATCGAGGTCGGATACAAATGGCAAATCACGTGACCATGTTACGTAGTGCGTAAGAGGACTCATAGGTAACTAACTTGGACGAATGAACTTTTATTTTGGACTTCTACAGCTTATTGCATAAGCACAAAATGGAGTCATTAATTTTTAAAAATATAGTCGCGTCAAAAATATTCAAAGTTCATGGTGAGATGTAGTTCGATTGTATAATCATGGTGAGATGTAGTTCGATCGTATAAACACTGAAATAAGAATTAAAAATTATATCAAGTGGTTCAGAGTTGTAACTGTGTGTATTGCTTACATATCTGGTTTCAACGATGCATAACAATATCTCGTTATGAGGGGATTCCAAGCCCGCGCGCTAACCGGAAAAAGGTCTATTGGTTGCATTATTACCGTCTGCATTGCTTCAGAAGAAAACCTCGTATAGTCTAATCGTGGCGTTCAAAACAAGTGGCGCTACGTGATCATGACTGTTAGCTGATTTGTGTTCGCGTGGGTGCACGCTATAGTGGATAACAGGGGTGTGGAACACCATTATACATTTTTAGATATTACGTTCATACATTTCTCACTCAGAGCAACATTCCAAGCACACATTGGTTCCAGCTTGTGACATTGACATTTTACACCATTACAAACACACACGAAAACTTGACAGCAATTGCTGAATTAATAGTAAAGTAGGAATTTGAGACCATTATGCATGACATTTTGCTAAGTGTCTCCCATAGTTTATTTGGCTGCCAGGTGACCAGACGCCCCCACCTTGTCAGCAGCCACTAAAGCTGGGATCGCCGCCGACTTGGCAGCAATCAGCAGGGAAGGGAGGAGGGCTAACATTGGAAAGATGCCACCTTCTTTTTGCATGACCTTCAGTGCCGCGATGGAAAGATTAAAGTCGACGGGCTTGGCTTTGCAAGCTGCTTGGAGGCGCTTGACCTGGGCGGCTTTCATCATAATAAAATGACGCCCGCTGAGCTCTCTGGCGCCCAAATGCAGCAACACACCATGGCGGGCCCTCCAGGACGTGGCGAGGTTATCCAACTGGCCCTCGCTGAGGAACACAATGTGTCGTTCGAGTGGCATCGCGTGTACCTGTGTATATAACCTTGAGCTTTAATTTGTATGATCCGGAGCAGGTTAACTTCCGTGATCCGAAGCTTGTAGAACACCATCGTGTTGCGCTCCTGATCATTCTCCCGCGCCCAGAGCTTAACGGCTAAGCTGACGTGGCGTTGTGCGGAATGCCTGTTGGCCGCTGATTTGCCAGAAGAACTGTCCGGAGACAGCGCTCCGTTGTGTGTCCGTGGTCATGGCCTGGAAGGACAGGGTAATCTAGCCTCCTAGCATGAAGATAAGCATGTTGGTTTCCACCTCCATCCGGCATCCACAGCGCGAGCTTCAAGATCCTGACCTTGCCTTTGTCAGTGGCATTGGCCCGGCATATGGCGTCATCGTTGGTGTTTTTGCGGGTCAGCGACACGGTGTGTTTGGCGCCTAAGATGACCGTGCGTCCAGGCAGAAGCCAAAGATGTGAGTCAGCGGGATGATGCACGAAAAGTTGCCATGCGCATCCAGCAGCCCTTTTCGTATCGCAAAGCCGAAGTTGAAGCTGGAAGTGACGGTGTCCATCGCTGGCGTTTGTGCATCCCCAGCCGCATTCCGAACATTTTTCAAGGTAAACTGGATATCATCGGCATTGTCTGAGGCGTCCTTCACAAATATCATCGTCGGACCAGCGCTTTGTAAGAAGTCGTTGCTGTAGCGGTGCAAACCGAGGATGTCAAACAGCGCCATGACCCCATTGTTGACGAGCGCCATTTTGTCCGCTGCATCGTAGTCGCTGTCGTCCTCCTCCTTTGAGATCCGACCTACAACCTCAAGGTAAGCTTCAGCTAATGTAAAGTATCGGGAAGTGTCCTGGACCAGTAGGTCCACACGACCTTTCTTGGTGGAGTAGTATTGCAGGTCGCGCATGCTGCGGTCGCGCAGCACCGGTGCCCGCATGTCGAGGGCAGGGTCTTTCACGTCCTGAAAGAAGGCCATTGCGTGTGCTGTCCATTTGTCAACTCTAATAAGGAGATCGTCGCAGTCCCAAACCCATAGCTAAGTTAGCGACAAGGGCGTCGCGCGCCCCCTCAGCCGCCAGGTCTGCGAACTTTTGTCGATCTGCAATGTTGACTACGTCCCGCACGTCTGGCGGCATGTTTTTAGTTGCCGATAGCTTCATCTGACTGAGGCCCTCACGCCTGGCCGCAGTCACCTTTTTCACAATCTTATCTCGGCAGCGAGAGCTGGGAGTCCCTCCTTGAGCGTTGCCGTCCTGATGGAACTGAAGGCGCGAGGCCACGGCATTGACTGTCAGGGACGCTATCTTGGCTAACGCTGCCATGATGTTATGGATTGCGCCGTCACTGTAATGCACTTAGTACGTCGGTCGTCGGATCGCGCGCCTTGGTGGATTCATCACTATTGTACTCGCATTATCACTTCTAATATATTACCCAACCGGGGGTCGGTCGCGGATATAGAGGCCGATGATGAGCGTCTCATCTTGGATGTTAAGCAAGTGACCGTCCTGGTCAATCAGCGTAAAGCGCAGGCAATTGATGCAGGGATTTCGGCAGGGTAGGTAGACAGTCAGCGGCTGCGCGAAGGACAGGAGCTCGCGCTGTTGCTGGTGTTGGAGTTCACGTAGGAGCCGCTCACAGCATCACAAGTGAGGTACACTGCGAAGATGGTCGTGATCTGCACGAAACCTGGCGCCCAAGTAGCCCAGGACAATGACGGCGTTGGCATTGTCAATCTCCTGGTGCCACTCCAGCAGCGTGCGCAGAATCAAACGCTCGACGCGCACGCGGTAGGCCGCTGAGTCTACCTCTATGGCCGCGGAAAAGTTCGGATCGTTGGCGCAGATGCTCACCTTGGTGCCGTCCCCCCTCCTCGTACCGTAATATGCCGCTGGACATCCTTGTTGATGGCGTCGACTTCGTAGGTGCCCGACGGCAGCCGGACGGCTTTCCACATCGCACCGACGTCGGAGGAGAAAACGAGCAGATTGTAAACCTGAAGACCGAGAAACGGCTCAGCGCGAACGTTGGACCAGCTGTAGTAGACCTGCAGCGACGCCAGCATGATCTCTAGGTCGCAACCCCGAGGGGCCTCGAGAGGCGTAGGAAAGACCACGTCAAACGCCGGCTTCTTCGAGTTCGTCGAGACCCTCTGGGTGGTGCGCTGTGCAGTCTACTCCTCGATGATCTGATGCTGGACGGTTACGTTTTCGCCAAATTCTGGATTGCGCGCGCGAGTGTCTCCATGTATCCGCCTTAGGGTGAGCCATATAGATCATCAGAAATGTCTCTAGTTAACGACCGGTACGTGGGCCTGTTCATGGCGTTTTCCTAGAACAGCCGCCGGAAAATAGTGCCCGCCTCATTGATCAGCTCGAGTGACTTGTTGCCGGCCCGGTAGACCCCAAAGAGAGTTTCTACGCGAAGTTCTTCCATGTCGTCGGGAAAAAGGCTACACCAAATGCCGCATCCCCAGGCAGGCCTTTGCCCGTGCATGGCTCCTCCTGCTGCGGCTGCTTACTCTGCTCTGTTTTCTTCTTTGCCGCTTCCGCAGCTGCCCGTTTTATCATCACCTCGCGGAAAATATCATTCCACTCTTCATCAGTGCCCCCGCCGGTCTCTTCAAATACACACCGTGCCCAATTCTGCATCGACACGCTGCCGGTTGATGGTAACACTAAATAAGAGTGTTTGGGCAGACTGGTCGCAACCCTCACACTACCATAGTTTTTAATAATCTCATCCTACTATGTAAAAGCTTGGTCATGTTCTTCGGGTGCCTCGACAAACCCCTAATCTTTTTCGACAGACTCCTCCGCCGCTTTCATCAGCCTCACGAATGCCCCTTCTGGCCTAAGCAGCCCAAACGTTTCCCTTATGGTGTTGACTCGTTTTAGAAACTGCAACCACGCCGAGCCAGTTTGCATTCTTGTTCCATTCACCTCGCAATACACACGCCTTTTCCATGACTCCGCCAGCCTTCCTAGCGACACGCGCGTGTCGCTTTTGTGCAACAGCATTTTTTTTTTCAGTTGAGCGAAGCCGCGTCCGCGATCACCTCGAGGATATATGCGCCCTGGTGGATATTCTTGTACGCAGACAGGGGTTCCCTGACAGCGGCAGATATGGCGCGAGGCACTCCCACCAACGCTGCGACGGTTTCTTGTCTCAAATCTCAGATGGCCTGTTTCACGCACTTGACTTCCTCGCCAGTTTCTTCAGCAGCTTTTGCGGTCGCCTTAACGGGCTTAATGACGGGTGAGTCTCTTGATGCTCAAGCTGTTTGGGGGCGAGCTTATCGCGCAACGCATTGCGTGCGGCCAAGTAGAGCAGGCATATCTTGTCGTCCGCGCTCGTCAATTTCGTAAATAGCATTGCGGCAGGTTGCGGCAAGTTGCAGGCAGGTTGTGGTAAGTTGCGGGCAGGTTGTGGGAAGTTGTAGGCAGGTTGCAGGCAGGTAGCGGTATGTTGCAGGCAAGGTTGCCACAAGATTGTCCATCACAGGCACGTTCTATTTAGATAGCCACGCGCGGTACAGGCCAGCTCAAAACTTTTCTGGGCTGGTGCTGGTCAGGTCCAGGGTGGCGAAGCTGTGTGGTCATGCGCTCACCTCGGTAAAAGATCAGCTGAAATCACGCCAGTCCATATTGGCAGCGCACCAGATGGCATGGATTTTTCGCAGGCCGTGACCGTCGATCACGCAAAAGATGACGAAGCTAGATACAGCACGTCAGCGTTGTTGTGCCTCCCGCTGCTAAGAGGGCTGGTGGAATACTTTTGTCGTCGTTAAAGATAAGGTTGTTCCTGTCACGATCAAGGTCATCCGGTCCTAGGGCGTCGCTGAAGCTAGAACAGAACGTTACCAGATATTTCAAGACGTCGGCCTCGTCGTCATTTAAAAGCTGCCGTCCGCTGACCGCGGATAGCAGTGCAACCTTCTTGCGAACGGCTGCGTCGCTAAATCTGCCGCAGCACGTCATAGCACGCTTGCTTGTCTGCGACGCGTATAACCGGTCCCATTTCATCTAGCGCGTCAGGAGGTTCAGCAACAGCTGGGTCTTGCCGCTGCCGCACGGGTCAATCAGCAACGCGCGGTCGCCGTCGGGAGGTAGGGACCAATGATGCTTTTTAATACCCCGTGTGGCGGAAACATCATCGCCGTCCATACTTACAGAACGCCTGCGGCATCCTCCAAAAGGCTCGCATAATCTCTGCGTTGCCGGAGGAGGACCGAAACAGTCGGCGACCGCCGCATGTTGGTCCTGGCCAACGACTTGCGCGTCTTATTAGGAGCCTACGCCGTGTGCGTCGCGAAAAGGGTCACATTTGTGGTGGCCACCAACGTAGAAAAGCGCGGCGGTGACATCGCGGTCAGCCTCGGAAAGCTACCAGGGCTGCCCTGTAGTAGGTATCCATGGGCAAAGCACATGCCACGCTATAACTACTGCGGGCCCGAGACCCGTCTGGACCCCGCCAGCAACCCCAAGACGGGCGAGGTGCCCATCAATCGCGTCGACGTAGCATGCTATTGGCACAACCTGGCGTACTCGCGCAGCATCGATATGCGATACCGACTAAGGTCGTCGAAGTGGACCTGATCGACAATCTAAAGGCCATCTGGGGACCCGCTTTCGGCGAGCGGCTCGGGTGCATGCTCGTTAGGGGCGTGATGAAGGCCAAGCTCACCCGGTCATCATCCAAGCGCTTTCGGCAGGTGCGACAGACCTTAGCCGCTTCATACGCTGCGGTGTTGTTGGGCGTACTCACCAGTGAGCGAGGGTGGGCTAATTATTCTCGGAAGCTGACCATTTCTTTCTCGAGGCTTTTAATCAGTTGGACTACGGCGTCGTTTCCTCTGTATACCACGGAGGGGGTGGGGGTTAGTTTTACTGTCACATTTCTTGATAACGTAGCAGAAGCCGCAGGAAGATTGGCTGGAGGTCTCATAGATATCGTTGAACGTGGAGTCAATCTTCTCCCTTTTTAAAAGCACGTTAAATGTCTCGAGGATAGCATAGATAACGTAGGATGCGGCCATCTGATGAAAGAGGTGCTTAAAATAAAGCTTTATCTTTCCTGGCTCTGGGAGGAAGCTCCCGTGCGGCTTGGAATATATACCCCGACAGTCTGTGGAGTGACTCTCAAGAAGATCTGCGCGTGTGAAGGCATGGATACATCGGCAGCAGACGTGCTTTCTATCTTTATGTTTTTAACTTCTATACACCATCCGGGAAACGTCTTTGATCCATATGAAGTGTTGATTGTCGTCGTCCGACAGCAGCAACAGGCTGATGGTTATATCCAGAGCTTTTTCGGAGATGCGTATAGGGCACAGAGCGAGGTCCCAGCCAAAGACGCTCACCACGATGGTGGGGTTGAGGTTCTCCAGATTGGTAATGTCAGAGATCTTCATTGGAAATTTAAGCTTGTCAAATCGAAGCGTCTACTGATATTTACTGTAATTGCTGGGACGATTGATGTGGTCATCGGTAAGGTAAAGGGCGGAAAGAATGACCCATTCAAAACATCAGGCGTCGTAGTTTTCTACGTTAATGACGGCTCTCTTGGGAATCCACTTGGGCGTGGGTATATATCCCTTGCTTCGAAACAGCCGGTACTGCGAAACGTAGGGCTTTACCACCTCGCATCTGACTCGCCGCCAGCATCAACCTTTGTTCGTAAACTTTTCCAGCCGCTCCTCGATCTTAGTTATGGTCTTAGCTACCAGTTTCACGAAGACATTGGCCAACAACGTCACTTCTGCTCGGCTGCCTGATAAGTAGCCCGGCATGGAGATAGCTTCCCCTTCTGCTTTAATCTTTTCCAACGAAGCCTTGACGCTAAGGTTAAACTTGACGTCCTTCTTTCCAATCTCCTGTGTCAGGATATTGATCAATCTGGGAGGTCATGGCCCTGAGTAGTTTGGATCCCAGCTTATAGAGGGTGGCCTCGTAGTATTACGGCTTGATAGTCGACGACGCTTTTATCCTTTCCAGAACGACCCTCTTTTGTACGAAAGTGGGCAAAGGGAATCGTAGCTGAGACTGGGGAATGGGCCTTTGCTTCCTTGGCGGCCTTCCGCCTGGCCCGTTGTTTAACCGCCTTGGATAGCCTCGAGAGCGGTATGGGTCGCTGCCTTGGAGCCGGTGTGGGTGACTGTTTTGGAGCCGGTATGAGTGGCTGCCTTGGAGCCGGTATGGGTGGCTGCCTTGGAGCCGATGTGGGGTTTTGTCGCCTAGGAGCTGGTAGCTGCTTGGGTTGGCTTCCGTGCTCGGGCGGTCAGTCCTGCCTCCAGCATATCATCGTAATCGCTCTCAGTGATCTGTCCCTCCCTGAGCAGGGCGTTCATTAAGTCTATGCTATGATAAGCTTTATTATGCAGCTCGCTAAGGACCTTCATAAATTGTCGTCTCGCTTTTAGTTCTATGCCTCGCAGTTTGTGGGCCTGGCGGCCATCTCCACAGAGGTTAAATATGTGGTGAGTGGCGATGGTGCCTGCTCCACATTTCCAGCAGGTCAAGAATCGGATCCCGTCTCTGTAACGCAGGACATGTGCCGTGCAATAAATATTGAAGCATTTTCGTTCACATGGTTCTGTTTACCCCAAAGGCATCCATGTACACGTGTTTGTTCCTCGTCGAACCATGACTACTAACGATATCCCAGAGACACACCGCATCCCTAATTGATGTGTTGGCGATAGTCACCCACCTGCTGCTATGCTTCCATGACCGCCAATGCCTACCTAGGCCCACCCCTCAACGACGCTCAGGGTCTAACAAAAACGTTTCTACTACTGCCCGTCGTACAGGTGTTCATATTTGACAGCTGATCGACATCTACAGGAGTCAAGTGTTTTGTATCCGTATCAATTAAAACATAGGTTGTGGCCATATTACACACTGGCTTTGCACGTGCACTTGAACCACCACATTACTTTTACAACCACACTGAAATGCATCTCAAAATATAGAAATTAGTTCCTTTCCTGAAAATTTCACAATGAAGTCACAGTCAAACAAAACATCTAGATTTCGATATAAACTACTAGGCTGGGTACATATATCGGAAGCACCTCATCCTAGTCTGGACCAATTTTTGCAAAGCCTTCAAACCTAATGCTCACACAAAAGTTCAGTTTTTTTTTCCAAACTAAAGCACACAACTAAGTGTTCATGATGACGCCACAGCGCTACTGCGGGAACTGTGAAGGGCAGTATTGAATTCGAGAATTAACAAATTGAACACATTTTCCCCAATCTTTTAACTTGTTGTCTTTTAAGAATGTTCTAGCTTTATTTGGATCCGAGAGAGAATTTTTTAAAAAAATTTGGGGTCGGATCCAAAAGGAAAATCACGTAACCATGTTACGTAGTGTGTAATAGGGCGCGTAGGCAACCAGATGGAACAATGGACCTTTATTTTGGATTGCTTCACTTAATAACGTACCAAAAATAGGGTAATTAAGAAAATATAACGGACACTTCAAAGGTGGTTAAAATTCGAAAGACCAGTGGCCTAATGGACAAGGCGTCTGCCTTCGGATCAGAAGAATGCGATTTCGAATATCGTTGCGGTCGCATACGATTTTTAGTGTTTGTGGTGGTCTCTATAGGCAAGCGGTCCATAGAACCGTTTTGGCTGTATGTACACGTACGCGTACCTCCCAGTATGCACCAAAAAACATGCCATGTTTGTGTGTGTGTGTGTATATATATATATATATATATATATATATATATATATATATATATATATATATATATATATATATATATATATATATATATATAGGTAGGTAGGTAGGTTACATACTAGTTCTATATGTATGTTTTTATTTATGTATGTATGGAGTAATGAGAAAAAAAGAATACATGCTTCAAAGATGTTTAAAATTCGATGGCCCTGTGGCCTAATGGATATATATATAGGTAGGTAGGTTACATACTAGTTCTATATGTATGTTTTTATTTATGTATGTATGGAGTAATGAGAAAAAAAGAATACATGCTTCAAAGATGTTTAAAATTCGATGGCCCTGTGGCCTAATGGATAAGGCGTCTGACTTCGGATCAGAAGATTGCGAGTTCGAATCTCGTCGGGGTCGCCGGCAGTTTTTTATTGCATGTACTAGTTTCTATGACAAGTGGTATCTGTATACATTTTGTCCCTTAGAATAGGCTTAATTGTATGTACAGCTGATCAACATCTACCGTGACATCTAATCTGCATATTTTCTCATATGCAACCTGTACATCGATATCTTTCACATCCGGGAACTCAAACGTGGATCAATCCAACCAAAAATTGGATGCATTGGGTGCACATAATACATACTTCTAAAACTCTTTCTGTATTGCAAAGGGAAGGAATATGTCCTGAAGAGAATATAATGAATGGTGCATGACATACACAGTGGCGGCGCGAGGGTTTGAGACGCCCGGGGGCAATGATCTTTAGTGGTGCCCCTACCGAGGCGCTCGGGGCAATGTTCTTTAGTGGCGCCCCTACTTTGCCACAGAGAACAGTTTTTTATGTCAGTTGCCAGCCTTAACCTACCCCTACCCCCGCCCCCATCTACGCCCGGGTTACAGCTAAAAAACACAAGATAAACCTCCCAACAGCGCCCACCTCGCCCGGCGCCCGGGGGCAATTCAATTGTTCCCTCCCCCCCCCCCCCCTCCCGTCGCTCCGCCACTGGATATACGGAGTGTGATTTTGTGAATTAGTTAAATTTCACACATTGGGCGTATAGTGATGTTATCTCAAGCAACGTATCCCCAATCCATGCTAACATAAACTGTGTTAGTAAACATTTAGCATTTTATAGTGTTGTCGATCTATGTATGTAGATAGGTAAGTAGGTTGGTTGATAGCTCACATACTATGTATGTATGTATGTATGTATGTATGTATGTATGTATGTATGTATGTATGTATGTATGTATGTATGTATGCAGGTAGGTTACATATTAGTTTACGAGTGCATGCATTTATGTAGGTATGTAGATAGGTATGCATTTATGTAGGTATGTAGATAGGTATATATACATATATGTATGTGCGTATATATGTATCATGTGTTAATGTTTTATATCTAAAAAAGTGATGCTGAAATTACCCTTAGAGACAGTACGAAAAGACTACGATGTGCAATTCAGTACACAGAGCAAAGCAAATCGCTATTAAATAAAGGAGCAATGTGTATCTCTGTAACATTTGTTGTCTTTTTTAATACATACTGTCAATAGATCGTTTAGTAGTTGTATATATTGATCAATACTAGTCATTTATCATACTTAAAATAGTTTTTCAGACAGTTTGTTTTTAAAAGTACGATAGTGTCTGAACGACATGATTTGCAAGCAGCAAAGAAGGTATGAGTTCCTGGACCACATGGTTTAAAAGTAGCATAGAAGTTAAGAGTTACTGGACAACACGGTTTACAAGCAGCAAATAAGGTGAGAGTTCTTGGACCACGTGATTACAACTAGTATAGAAGGTGGGAGCTCCTGGATCACATGGTTTACAAGTAGCATAGAAAGTGAGATTTCCTGGACCACATGCATTACAAGTAGCATAGAAGGTGAGAGCTGCTGGACAACATGGTTTACAAGTAGCATAGAAGGTGAGAGCTCCTGAACCACATGGTTTACAAGTGGCATAGAAGGTGAGAGCTTCTGGACCACTTGATATAACGAGTCGTCTTGAGTATCAGTGTTGGTAACACTTTTTCAAAGCCAAGCCACGGAGCAGTGAGTAGCACAGCTGCAAGTGGCAGAGCGATATTGCACGATTGTATAAAATTCAAATAACAATAAAATTTTTTATCAGGTGGTTCAGATCTCTTACCTTCTATGCAACATATATATCTGCTTTCATTGATGCATGTCCACAGCACATGTTTTTAAAACCATTTTCAATAATGTAAAATTACATCTTAGATCTTTGTCATAACGTTA
This sequence comes from Margaritifera margaritifera, assembly GCA_029931535.1. Lineage (NCBI taxonomy): Eukaryota > Metazoa > Mollusca > Bivalvia > Unionida > Margaritiferidae > Margaritifera > Margaritifera margaritifera. Next base: position 621,596 of record JAQPZY010001451.1, on the reverse strand, counting down.
CATATGTACTCTATTTGTACCCATGCCACGCGATATTCATAACGAGATTGCTAGCTCACTCGCTAATGGATAAAAGGTCTCGTGGTCGCCACATTACTGTCCGCACTGTTTCAGAAGGAAACCTCCCACAGTCTAATCATGACTTAAAAACACGTGGCACTACGTGATCTTGATCGTCGGTCGGTGTGTGTTCGCGAGGGCTTGCGTTTGTTGATGACAGGGATTTGTACCACCACAATATTTTCCCATTTATTACGTACATACATTTCTCAAAACAACACTCACAGTAACAAGCAATCACACATAGATTCCTACCGGTGATAGCCTATTGCAAACACACACCAAAACTTCACAGCAACTGTCAGTCTTACATGTATCAATATTCAACAGCCGAACGATATATACCATAGTCATGTGTTCTGTATCCGGGCCAGGAGGCAAGTGTTCTGTATCCGGGCCAGGAGGCAAGTGTTCTGTATCCGGGCCAGGAGGCAAGTGTTCTGTATCCGGGCCAGGAGGCAAGTGTTCTGTATCCGGGCCAGGAGGCAAGTGTTCTGTATCCGGGTCAGGAGGCAAGTGTTCTGTATCCGGGTCAGGAGGCAAGTGTTCTGTATCCGGGCCAGGAGGCAAGTGTTCTGAATCCGGGCCAGGAGGCAAGTGTTCTGTATCCGGATCAGTCTAAACATAGGTTGTGACTGTATTACCCACTGACTTTGCATGTACACTTGAATCACCATGTTAATGATACAAAAACAATGAGATATATCTAAGAATATAGACTGATCATTCCAAAATTTGTTCCATAGTAAAAATTAGATGCTTTCCTTAATATGTCACCATGAAAGGCACAGTCAGATAAAACCACTACATCCAGATATTAACTACTAAGCCGGCAAGAAACCCTAAATAATTGTATCGTGGTCCTAACCCCATTTGTAAAGCCTTTCAACCTAACGGCTAACGCCCCGATAAGAGTTCAGCTATTTCTAAACGAAAAAAAAAAAGAAAAAAAAAAAAAAGAAAAGAAAAGAAATAACCAGCCAGTTGGAACAATGGGTCTTTATTTTGGGCCTCCTAATTTTAGGTACTAAAAATAGAGTAATTACAGAAACATAGTCAAAGATATTCAAGATTCCAATACCTTGTGGCCTAATGGATAAGGTGTCTGACTGTGTATTAGAAGATTGCAAGTCATAGTGTATTGTTGATTTTTTGCGATGAAAAATAAATTAAAAACATAGGCCAACTCGGCAAGCGATCATTCACCGATTCGTGTTTAACAAAACAACCATTAACTGATTTTCAAAACAGGTTCCACAGTTGTCTCATTCACAAAACGGAGACAAATTGTATGGATTAAGCAGTAATATAACAAAAAGGAGGGTAGGGTGTGCTCATTATAATGTAAGCAAACAGCAGAAAAAAAGAAAGAGAGAAAAATTTTCTCTACATTATTTGCGCCATCAAAACATAGTATGTATGTATGTAGGTGGGTTACATAGTATGTATGTACGCATGTACGTGTTATGTGTCAGTGTTTTTTTATTTTTTAGTAAGTGATACTCCAATTAACTTAGAGACCGTGCAATAAAAATACTTCAATATGCAAAGCAATAACAGTTGGAAATATGGGTCCTTATTTTGTGCTTTTTGACCTTATTACATACCAGAAAACAGAATAATTAAGGAGAAGAGGAATGGTCTCTTCACAGATGTTAAAAGTTCGTAGGCCCCGTGGCCTAATGGATAAGGCGTCTGACTTCGGATCAGAAGATTGCGACTTCGAATCTCGTCGGGGTCGAATACATCTTTTAGTATTTGTGGCGGTCCCTATAGGTGGTAGCTATGTACTTTTGGTCCATATAACAGGTTTGCCTCTATGTACACGTAATATGCATACTTTCTCATATGCAACTTGCAGAATGTGTTATATGATAACTATATACAGACATCAATATTTTAGCACATCTGTCACCTCAAACATCGAATGGATCAAATAACAATTGGAGAAACAGGGTAGACGTGCTACACACGTTTAATAACTCGTTCACCAAAATACTAGGAAAGTACATGATACATAGCAGGGGTGTCAAACTCTTTTGCTATGGCGGGCCAGATTTGATATAAATAATTATAAATAATAATAATAAATAATGAGTCTGCCGGGCCATAGGTTTGACACCCCTGATATATAGAGTACACATTAGTTAAATTTCACACACTAGGCGTCTATTTCGTTCATCTTCAGCAACAAACACCCATCCTTGCTAACATAAACTCTTCTGTGTTGGTAAACGTGGACCATTATACAGCGTTGTCGACCTACACAGGAAAATCTTTCACTTTTTAAGCGGTCGCAGATGAGTTGGAATAAGACTGGTGAAATCGTTTGAAAATGTCCAAGACGTTACAATTGAGTTTGTATCTTATGAACTGACATTACTAGGCAGGTATATAAGTAGTCACCTAAATAGAGAGATTTAAAAAAATCGTGTATATGCGGTTAAAAATGGGGCAAATCGGCACGGCAACATTCAAAGATTCATATTTAAGAAGGAATCAATAAGTGATTTGTAAAACAGGTTCCACATTTTATCATTGTATGTTTGAAGGTACACAAAAACGGAGACAAATCGTATGGACAAACATTATTAAATCTAATTTAAGTAAACAACAGAAACGAAACGTTGTCTCTAAATCACTGACGTCCTAATTATTAAAATCACTGTCAGTTTTGACATATATCGGTATCTATCTGTACACATCAAAAGTATGTATGTATGTATGTATGTATGTATGTATGTATGTATGTATGTATGTATGTATGTATGTATGTATGTATGTATGTATTAGGTAGGTTCCATAGTATGTATGTACGTAGTATATGTAACTGTTTTTTTATATAAATAAGTGATGCTGAATTTACCTTACATACAGTACAAAAAGATCCATGAAAATGCTACGCAATACAAAGAGCAAGACAAATGGCTATTTACCAAATAAAAGACGTCTATGTTGCTAATATTGTTTCTTTTGTCAATACAGATTTTTAATCGACCGTTCAATGCCGCATATCTTGATCACAGATCCTCATTTACTATGCTAGAACTAGTGTATGGGCCACTCGGTTTATTAAAAGTATAAGAACTTCTGCACCATTTGGTTTCCTAGGACAAGGTGGGAATTTCTCGACCACGGGGTTTAATAGGAGTAAAGAAGGTGACAATTTCACGACCACGGGGTTTACTAGTAGTATAGAAGGTGAAAATGTCTGCACCACGGGGTTTACTAGGAGTATAGAAGGTGATGTAAAGAGTCGTATTGTGTATTAGTGTTGGAACTGCTATTAAGAAGGGACGACATAGAACAGCGAGCAGCACAGCTCCGAATCGTGGAGCGGTGTAGTACGATCATATACAAATTTAAATACATGTAATAATTACAAAAATGACAGCAAGTGATCCGAACTTCTCACCTTCCTTACTACAGATATGTTTGCTTTCAACAATGCATGCCCATATACCACGTTTTCATTAACCACAAACGCAAAATCTGTTAGATATTACAGTCATAACGGTATTTATGCTCACTATTTACACCTGTGTCACGTGATATTTATGAAGGGATTCCAAGCCCATACGCTATCTGTAAAGGGTGTATTGGTTGCATCATTACTCTCCGCACATTTTTCGGAAGGAAACCTCGCAGTCTAATCGTGACATTAAAAACCTGTGTGGCACTACGTGATTCCGACCGTCACTTGGCGTGTATTCGCGAAGGGGTGCGCGTTTATGGATGACAGGAGTTTGCACCACAAAAAAAAACATTTTCTATACATTACGTACATACATTTCTCAAAGCTGCACTTGGAGCAACATTCCAGTGTTTCATGGATTCCAACGACTGACAGAGACATTTATTGACCATTACACACACACACACACACACACACACACACACACACACACACACACACACACACAGAGGACAGCTACTGCCCGTCATACGCGTAGTTTTATTTAACAGCTGATCAACGAATACCAGATTCAAGTGTTCTGTATCCGGGTCAATTAAAACATAGGTTGTGAGCATATTACACAGTGACTTTATATGTGCATTTAAGCCAGCATATTATGTTTGCAACAGCAATGAAATGCATTGGAAAATATAGAATTCTTCTTTCGCAATCATGCCACACACACACACACACAGAGGACAGCTACTGCCCGTCATACGCGTAGTTTAATTTAACAGCTGATCAACGAATACCAGATTCAAGTGTTCTGTATCCGGATCAATTAAAACATAGGCTGCGAGCATATTACACAGTGACTTTATATGTGCATTTAAGCCAGCATATTATGTTTGCAACAGCAATGAAATGCATTGGAAAATATAGAATTCTTCTTTCGCAATCATGCCACACACACACACACACAGAGGACAGCTACTGCCCGTCATACGCGTAGTTTTATTTAACAGCTGATCAACGAATACCAGATTCAAGTGTTCTGTATCCGGGTCAATTAAAACATAGGTTGTGAGCATATTACACAGTGACTTTATATGTGCATTTAAGCCAGAATATTACACAGTGACTTTATATGTACATTTAAGCCAGCATATTACGTTTGCAACATTAATGAAATGCATTGGGAAATATAGAATTCTTCTTTCGCAATCACGTACTTAAATATAAAAAACACTGACACATAGTACGTACATACGTACGTACATGCGTACATACATACTATGTAACCTACGTACCTACCTACCTACATACATACATACGAGTTATTAATCATGTGTAGCACGTCTACCCTGTTTCTCCAGTTATTTGATCCATTAGATGTTTGAGGTGTACGTACTATGTGTCAGTGTTTTTTATATTTAAGTAAGTGATACTCGAATTACCTTACAGACAGTGCAATAAAAGATACGTCGATATGCAAAGCAATAACAGTTGGAAATATGGGTCCTTATTTTGTGCTTTTTGACCTTATTACATACCAGAAAATAGAATAATTAAGGAGAAGAGGAATGGTCTCTTCACAGTTGTTAAAAGTTCGTAGGTCCCGTGGCCTAATGGATAAGGCGTCTGACTTCGGATCAGAAGATTGCGAGTTCGAATCTCGTCGGGGTCGAATACATCTTTTAGTATTTGTGGCGGTCCCTATAGGTGGTAGCTCTGTACTTTTGGTCCATATAACAGGTTTGCCTCCATGTACACGTAATATGCATACTTTCTCATATGCAACTTGCAGAATGTGTTATATGATAACTATATACAGACATCAATATTTTAGCACATCTGTCACCTCAAACATCGAATGGATCAAATAACAATTGGAGAAACAGGGTAGACGTGCTACACCCGTTTAATAACTCGTTCACCAAAATTACTAGGAAAGTACACGATATATAGAGTACGAATTTGTTGATTTCACAAATTAGGCGTCTATTTCGTTCATCTTCAGCAACCAATACCAATCCTTGCTAACATAAACTCATCTGTGTTGGCAAACGTGGACCATTATATAGCGTTGTCGACCTACACAGAAGAATTTTTCACTTTGAAGCAGTTAATAAGCAGGTGTGTTGGAATAAGACTGGTGAAATCGTTTGAAAATACCCAAGACGTTACAGTTGAGTTTGTATGTTACGAACTGCCATTACTAGCTAGGTATATAGGTAGTTACCTTAATAAATAGATAAAAGAAAATCGTGTATTTGAGGTTAAGAATGGGCCAAATCGGCACGGCAATATTCAAAGATTCATATTTAAGAAGGAATCACTAAGTGATTTGTAAAACAGGTTCCACATTTCTATCATTGAAGGTTTGACGGTACACAAAAACGGAGATGGACAAACAGTATTAAACATAAATTAAGTAAACAACAGAAACGAAACGTTATCTTTAAATCAGTGACGTCCTAATTATTAAAGTCACTGTCAGTTTTCACATGTATCGGTATCTGTCTGCACACATCAAAAGTATGTATGTATGTATGTATGTATGTATGTATGTATGTATGTATGTATGTATGTATGTATGTATGTATGTATGTATGTATGTATCTATGTATGTATTAGGTAGGTTCCATAGTATGTCTGTACGTAGTATATGTAACTGTTTTTTTATATATATAAATAAGTGATGCTGAATTTACCTTACATACAGTACACTACGCAATACAAAGAGCAAGACAAATGGCTATTTACCAAATAAAAGACGTCTATCTTTCTAATATTGTTTCTTTTGTCAATACAGATTTTGTAATTGATCGTTTAGTGACTCATATCTTGATCACAGATCCTCATTTACTATGCTAGAACTAGTTTATGGGCCACTCGGTATATTAAAAGTATAAGAACTTCTGTACCATTTGGTTTGCTAGGATAAGGTGGGAATTTCTCGACCACGGGGTTTACTAGGAGTAAAGAAAGTGACAATTTCACGACCGCGGGGTTTACTAGAAGGTGGGAATTATCGTCTTCGGGGTTTACTAGGAGTATAGAAGGTGAGAATTTCTGGGCACGTCGTGGTTTGCTAGTAGTATAGAAGGTGATGTAAAGAGTCGTATTGTGTATTCATATTTTCAATAACTTACAAACGCAAAATCTATTAGATCTTACAGTCATAACGGTACATATGCTCACTATTTACACCTGTGTCACGTGATATTCATGAGGGGATTCCAAGCACACACACCAACTGTAAAGGGTCTATTAGCTGCATCATTACTCTCCGCACATTTTTCTGAAGGAAACCTCGCAGTCTAGTCGTTACATTTAAAACCCGTGGCATTACGTGATTTCGACCGTCACTTGGCGTCTATTCGCGAGGGGGTGCGCGTTTATGGATGACAGGGGTTTGCACCACAAAAAACATTTATTATACATTACATAATACATTTCTCAAAGCTGCACTTTGAGCAACATTCCAGTGTTCCATAGATTCCAACGGCTGACAGAGACATTTATAGACCATTACACACACACACACACACACACACACACACACACACACACACACACACACACACACACAGAGGATAGCTACTGCTCGTCATACACGTAGTTTTATTTAACAGCTGATCAACGAATACCAGATTCAAGTGTTCTGTATCCGGGTCAATTAAAACATAGGTTGTGAGCACATTACACAGTGACTTTATATGTGCATTTAAGCCAGCATATTATGTTTGCAACAGCAATGAAATGCATTGGAAAATATAGAATTCTTCCTTCGCAATCATGCCATGGCAACCTGTATGATATGTTGTTAAAGAAAACAATCACTAACTGATTTGAAAAACAGGTTCCACATTTCTGTCACTGAAAGTACACAAAACGGAGATAAATTGTATAGATTAAGCAATAATATAACAAAATGGAGGGTGGAGTATGGTCATTTTAATGTAAGTAAACAGGCGAAAGAAAACAACATCTGTAAATTATATACGCCCTAATAACCAATGTCACACATGTCTGTCAGTATGCATCAAAACATGTATGCATGTATGTAGGTAGCTAGGTAGGTAGGTAAAGAGTTACGTAGGCTACAATATGTATGTATTTGTGTCTATGTGTGTATGTCTGTGCGTACGTACGTATTATGCGAAAGTGTTTACGTTTCCAGAATAGTCATACTGAAATTACGTTAGAGAGAGTACAAAAGGATTCTACGAGATGCAAAGCAATTTTCTTTTTTTTTTTTTGGTCTTATTATGCATTACAGAATATAGAAATTATTTCAAAGGAATGGGCGCTTCAAAGTTTGTCAATAATCAAAGGCCTCGTGGCCTAATGGATAAGGCCTCTGACTTCGGATCAGAAGATTGCGAGTTCGAATCTCGTCGGGGTCGAATAAATAATTTAGTGTATATGTTGGTCTTATAGGTACTTGATAGCAAAATGCGTTATTTAATAAATATTTGTATACATACATCATTATTTTGGCACGTCTGTGAAATCAAACATATATGAGTATAAAAAAAAAATTAGAGGTACAGGGTCGATATAGCACACACCCATAATAACTCGTTCTGTATTGCAATATATCTTAAACAAAATTTAAGGAAAAGGGCATTACTAGTATATATAGAGTACGAACAAGTTGAATCTCACACACTGGTCTCGATTTAATTTGTCTCAAGCAACACATACCTATCCTTGCTAACATAAACTCGAATGTGTTGGTAAACGTGGTAATATATATATATATATATATATATATATATATATATATATATATATATATATATATAGTGTTGTCGGCATACATTGGTTGACGTGTCAGAACAGAACATAGGCTGACAATGACATTATGGCTCACGATTAGAAGTACAGACGGGTTCATAATCATTTACAAATTCTAACTCGAAAATCTTAAATATTTAGGAGGTTAGTAAGCCAATGAGTTGTATATATGATCGATCAAGTCGCCTGAAGAAGGGCTGAAATTATTAACAAGCAGGAGTCAACACCTACGACGATGTGGGAATGAGAATCATCCTATTCTCTGTTTTATTTATCCGTTCGGTAGAAATAAATAAATGTTAACAACAGGAAACTGGAAGGAATTGGAATAATTGTCGGAATTATTTTATAATTGTTAAAAAGTGTATGCATATAAATAATTTTATTAATCGATAACCTATTCGATATAAGGCCATACAGAGGAAAAATGATAGATAGATAGATAGATAGATAGATAGATAGATAGATAGATAGATAGATAGATAGATAGATAGATAGATAGATAGATAGATAGATACTCGCGTATAAGTAGGATCCAAATGCAAACAACATAGACCCTGATCTGCCGTCGCATAATGCGCTGGCAGATCAGGGTCTATGTTGTTTGTTCTACTGATTAGTCCTTACAAACTGCATAGACCTAGATCTGCCGTCGCATTATGCGACGGCAGATCTGGGTCTATGCAGTTTGCAGTTGGTATTGAGTTATACGTGAGTATAGACGGTAGATAGATAAAAAGGAAGGAAATGATGAACATTGGAAACCTGTAACGCTTTTTAATTATATCAGGACTTTTTAGTCCTAGTCGGCAAAGCAAGATTCAACGATTCATGTTTAAGAAAACAACCACTAACGTATTTATAAAACAGGGTCCGCATTTTTAATCATTGGAAGTACACAAGGCAGAGACAAATCGGATCAATTAAACAGTAATATAACAAAATATAGAGTGGAGTGGGCACATTCTGGTTTAAATAAACATTGGGAACAAAACATAACCTCTGATTCATGAAAGCCCTACGTATCAAAGTCACTGCTAGTTTTCACATTTGCATATGTCTATCAGTATGCATCAAGTCATGCTATGTATGTATGTATGTATGTATGTTACATAATATGTAGGTTTGTGTATGTATGCATGTACATGAGTATTTACTTACTATGCGTAAGTGTTTTGTATGTAAATATGTGATGCTGATATAACGTTAGAGACGGTAAGAAAATGACACTTCGATATGCAAAGCAACAGCAGTTGGAACAACTGGTCTTTATTTTGGGACTGCTTATTACGTGATACAGAAAACAGTAATTAAGCAAAACAACAGATATTATAACTTCAGAGACCCCGTGGCCTAATGGATAAGGCTTCTGACTTCGAATCAGAAGATTGCAAGTTCGAATCTCGTCGGGGTCGATTACGTATTTTAGTATTATTGGTGATAGCTGTATCCTTTTGGTTCCTAGAATATGTTCGCCTGCATACACATGTAATATGCATATTTTCCCATATGCAACCTGCATAATGTGTTATATAATAAATATGTATATAAAGACATCAATATTTTGGCACATCCGTGAATACAAACATCTATCAGACCAAATACAAATTAAAGGTACTGAGTAGACATATTACACATGTTTCATAACTCCATCTATAAAGGTAGGAAATATATCTTTGAATAAAATTCTACGAAAAGTAAGTGATACAAAGAGTCGAAGTAGTTAAATTTCACACACTAGGCGTCTATTTCGTTCATCTCAAGCAACCAATACCCTATCCTTGCTAACATAAACTCATCTGTGTTGGTAAAAGATGAATATTATATGGTGTTGACGACCTAAACAGTTTTGCAGAACAGAGTCGATCATAGGTTGACAAGCGCAGATGAGTTCATGTCAACAAAAAGATGGGATACAGGTTGTAAACATTATTCAAAAATCTGTCATTTTTAAGTAGTTAATAAGTAAATGAGTCGTAATAAGATTGATCAAGTCATATGTACAAGGTCAAGACCTAATAGCTGAGTTTGTATGTTGCGAACTGACATTAGTAACAAGAATGAGTCAACACCATCGACATTTGAATTGGAATCCTTCTAGGCTCTTTTAATTACCCGTTCCAAAAATGTTTACGATAGGATGCTAGACGGAAATGTGAATAATGTATTGAATTTTTTTCAACAAATGTTGTACATATGTCTAATTGTAAGAATATATAACATTTTCGATATATGGACATAAAGAGGAAAAATAATATAATGGGTAGTTATATAGGTGATTAGTTGGTTAGACATATATTTAAATAAATAGACAGGAAGGCAAGGGTGACAAATGGAAACATGTAACGCTATTTTAAGTATATTGTACATTTTAAGTCTTAGTCGGCAAAGCAAGATTCAACGATTCGTGTTTAAGAAAACAATATCTAACTGATTTATAAAACAGGTTCCACATTTTTTATCATTGGAAGTACACAAAACAGAGACAAATCGTATGGATTAAAAGGTAATATAAAAAGTGAGGGTGGAGTTGGCTTACTGTAATTTGAGTAAATATGAGAAGGAAAACAAAACCTCTAAATCATGTACGCCCTAATTACTAACGTCACTATTAGTTTTCACGTGCGGTTATGTCTATCCGTATGCATCAAAACACGTTATGTATATTTGCATGCATGTAGGTAGGTAGGCAGGTAGGTAGGTGCGTAGGTTACATAAAATGTATGGATGTGTATATATGTATGTATAATGCTTATGTACGTATTATGCGTTATTATTTTTGTATCCAAATAAGTGATGCTGAAATTATCGTAGAGACAGTACAAAACGGTAGTACGATACGAAAAGTAGTAACAGGTGGAACAATGGGTCTTTATTTTGGGCTTTTTTACCTTATTACGTATTACAGAAAGAGTAATCAAAGAATAGGAATAATAGAACCCTTCATATGGATCGGTGTAAGATAGGAAAATTTCACCCGAGGGTCGGAATTTTGCATTAGACAAGATGAATTTTCCTGTCCTACACTGAAGCATAATGAAGGATTCTTTTTCTCACATTCTGAACCAAAAATGAGGTCCAAGAAAAAATGGCGTATTGTGAATATTGATGTAACTTTCAAACAGCACAACATCAATTGAAAATTTCCTTACCTTAAGATAGAGGGTAAAATGTTATGTTTACACTGAAACATTCAGTGTAAACTTTAAATGACGTTTTAACACATTTTAGCTCTCAAAGAACAGTGGTTGAAACGGCTATGGTAATGGCAATACACAGCGTCCAAATTGTGTACTGCAGATAGATTGTGCAATCATACAAATGTGAACAGGCCAACAAATAAAGTCTGTTCTTATGCATAAGATTAATCGAGACAAAAAAAAAAAAAAAATAATAATGAATTATTCCTCGATTCAACTTTCATCTAGAATTGATTTACCCCCTCAGAAATAATAATGAGAATAAGAATTTCAAACAAAAAACGTTTACAACAACGGCTTTTTCGACTCGAATTTGCACTCAAGAAGCCGTACGTGTATGAAGGTCGATCAGAGCGAAACGGCCTGTTTGCGATAAACTTTAAGGTCAAACACTGCTCGCTTTAGTGCCTAAAAGTGTTGTAATTAATGTTTATCTTGATCATTGCGAAAGAATGTTCAAGTGATGATGAAAATCGGGAAGAGTTTGCTACTTTGTGTGCACTATGCTCGCAATAGACGGTCAAAAAAGTCCACGAGTAAGGATCGAAGCCCCGTTTGAGAGGTAGGATAGAGTTGTCCTGCACCGGTGTTCCACACTGGAAAAAACGATCATACACATATAGGAATTTGAGAATGGGTGCTTCAAAGATGTTTAAAGTTCGAAGGCCCCATGGCCTGATAGACAAGGCGTCGGAATTCGAACCAGAAGTTTGCGAATTCGAATTTCATCGGGGTCGCATAACTTATTTTAGTGTTAGTCTCTATACGATTGTTTTATGCGTTTTGTCCATAGAACAGGTTTGACTGTATATACATGCAACATGCATATTTCCTTATAGGCAACCTAGACGAGTTGCTAATAAAAAAATATGTTTATACACTCATCGATATTTTGGTGCATTCCTGAACTCAAACAACTATCAGCCCAATTAAAAATTAGAGGTACAAGGTCGACATATTACACACCTTTACTAAATCATTCTGTATTGTAAGGGAAAGAATATATCTTGAGGAAAATAGAAGGAAAGGTGTATGACCTAATAGAGTGCAAATTAGTTAATTGTCAAATATTGGACGTCTAGCTATTGTTTGTCCATCTCAAGGAACATATTCCCTAACTTTGGTATCATACGCTCATTTGTGTTGGTAAACGTTGATCATTATACAGTGATGTAAACCTACACATGTTTACAGAATAGAACATAATATAGGTTGACAACGATATCGTGTTCCACGTTTAGAAGCACAGAATAGTTCAGTTCAACAAGAATACGGGATACAGGTTGGCTGAAATGAAAACCTAAATATATTTCATCCAACTTTTGTAAACATTTACACATTTTTACTGGAAAATCTGTTATTTTAAAGAGGTTAATAAGCAAATGAGTTGAAATAAGATTGTTCAAGTCGCCTGCAGAAGTCTACAAATGTATCGAACTCACATTAGTAACAAACAAGACTGAACACCGCAAGGGGTTCGTATCCTTGTTTACAATTTACATGTAAATAATATATGCACTATATATAATAATACAAGCAAGAACACCTCTTCCCCTTCTCCTGCGACCTATCTAAGAATCGACACTGATATTTCAAGCTACACTTTGCGTAGCGTAATAAATTGAGCATGCATGTTTAGCTCAGATATTCGACTTTTTTTTCCCACTTCAAATTTGACTTTCTATACCACCTTTAAGGAATGCTAGCCCGTTTTTCATTGTCACCGTTCGACATGGTCATGACCGCGCCCGCTTGAAATGCAAGTGCAACGCGTTAAATGGAATACTGCCCTCTCATTGGTCGACCGAAAATGACGTACTGTACCTACTGATAATCTCCTTTTCGGTCGACGAAGCGTATATACATTGAGTTTTCATGCATATTTCCGTTCACTTATAATTACAGGTTTTTAAGAAGAAATTTTGTTTTTATTTTTTTAATCATTTGTGCCATTGTGCTTCTTGACAATTATTTGTAAATTATCAATACTACCATTTTTTGAACAACATTAAATCCTATTTCTTTGCCATCCTTTACGACCCTGTTGGAATTATCAGTGATTTTTTTAACGTTAAGGAGGGACTCAACACGATCAAATATTGCTGTCTTACGTTCAATTCATTATTGAAATTGCATGTTTAATGCTTCAGCACAATTTGTTGTGGCTTTATTTCGAAGTGGCGTTAATAGCCGGCTCTGTTACTGTATGATTTAGACATATACTAGTTCTGCTTTCCTTCCAATTAAACGTATCATGCAGCCAATATTAATCTTCTTTTTATACTATAATTAAATCAACTAGTTTTTTCTCCATTTACCTATTGGTGGCTGTTAGTAAAACACTACTTCTCAGGGATTCCAGTGACCTGTTGACCAAATGATGAATTGTCCCAGCTACGTCAACCACGTCTGTTCATTTGCAAACTATTTCTTTTATTTATTGATACAAAATGTAACCACTTTATCCTGAAGCTAGAAATTCTTGACGTCTTGAAATTCAAATCTTAGCCATTTTATCAAACGGTAATTTAAGTTTCTGATGAACATGTTTACGAAAGTTGGACAAAAGATATAAAGTTATAACGAATGGAATGTATTTATATTATGAAGTGACAACTAACCATGCAACCACACAGATAGATAACCTAGGCACTACAGGAATGATTGTGCAATGTTTCACGCGAAGCATGTCTTGAGATTATCATCAGTTTATTAGAATGTGGAATAAATAGCGATTGACTGAGAGCTGGAAAGAGGTTGGTGGAGGTTGACGTTTCGTCGATCATATCGCTAGCCTAATGTGAATCGAGACACAACCATATATAGTGTGTGTATGCCGGTTGTTTAAAAGAACCGCAGGAAATATTACTTGGATACGGTGGTGGTTTTTATTATATAATAATTACACAGTTCATATCGCAATACCTCAGCTTTTCTCGTCTTATTTTGGAGCAACTTTTTATTTTAAACTTAAATAGTGCTGCAAAAATCAGTTTACAAATTCGCAATGGAAAATCTTTAATTTTTGAAGTTACTGTTTTGGAAGAAGATTGGTCAAGTCGCTTGAAGAAGTCTAAGACATTACTGTTGAGTTTGTGTTTTATGAATTGACATTAATAACATACATGTATATGATTCAACATCTCCGACGATATGGAATAGCACTCCCTCTATTCTGTTTTAATTAACCATTCCAGAAATTGTTAACGACAATACGCTCGAAGGCAGCTGGAATAATTACTAGATTTATAAAAAAAAACAGAATGTTATACATAGGGACAATTTTAATGATATAGAAATTTTTAATAGATGGACTTACAGAGGAAAAAGAATATAATAGCTTGGTACCTACGTAGATAGGTATAATTAAAGGGGGGTGGGGTGGGAGAGATGAAAATATGCCAATCAGAGTAAAATCGAGATCTACTTATAATCAGCAGATCTGATGGGCACCAATACGAGGTCATGTTCTTTTGACTTTTTGATTCACCAATCAAATTAAAGCTTGCATAATGTTGAAATTGAAAAATTTGATTCGGAACTTATCGTTAGAAACTATAACTCGCACTAGCACGAAATGCAATCCTGTATCTGATATTCTGTTAAAAATAAGTGGCGCGATAATTCACAGTTCATCAGAACATGAATTTGTCTCGGTACTGGCCAGATCTCCGTTATGTAGGAGATCAGATTGAAAATATGCAAAATTGTACAGCTATTGAAATAGATTATGGTTTTGGGGTTAAAAATGTGCATAGTTGACAAGGCGACATTTAACAATTCGTAGTTAAGAAAACAATCACTAATTGATTTTAAACAAGTTGCACAGTTTTATAATTTAAAGTACACAAAACGGACACAAATCATACGAACTCAGCAGTAATAAAACAAAATGGACGGTGGAGTAGGCTCATTTTAATTTAAGTAAACAGCAGAAACAAAACGGTATTTCTAAATGATTCACCCGTACTAAAGTCGTTTCTAGCTTTCATATATACCGGTATCTATCAGTATGCGTCAAAACATGTTATGCGTGTATTTATGTGCGCATGTATGTCTGTTTGTATGTATTTATGCATATGACGAAACGGTATGGTCAGAACAAAGCCTACATCTGTTTAAAATTGTAAAAATTGTGTTTCTTTACGAGACCTTGCTTGTTTTTCTTTTTTTATATGTTCTTACTATGTCACGAGTAAATATTCTTTTAATATCGCTTGCTTGTCCTGAATGCAGAATAGGCTTGTTCCCTGAACGATCTTTATTCCGTTATTCTTTGTTACGGGGAGTAAACGAGATTGAGATAGGTCAGGGAACCAGACTAAGTGCTGGATAAAGATGTTGGGCTTTGCTCTGAACGTACCGTTTCGTCATGTGTGAAATCCAACATTATCCGAACGCTAGCCTCAACTTCCGTTCTAGGAGTGTTCCGTTCTGTTGAAATTCACGAACAAGTGCCGAATTTCTCCAATATGTCATCAAGTGAACGAGGTCTGTTGAAATATTTTGGAAAACTGAGCCATTCTTCATTTCAGCTGGCGTAATTTTTGCATCAGGAGATCAAAACAGGACAAGCTAGCAGGGTTGGAAATATCGAGGGGTGAGAAATCGTGTCTTTCCTTGTGTTATATTGTTATAGGTTTGGACTCCCCAGTCCTCTATCCATTGACCGGTTGACTTAATTTCATTTGTAACGAGCCCCTGTGCACAGTTAAACACCATCACCTAACACAACTTGCCTGTCATCCATGTATTTATATTTAACAGCTGAAAGATAGTTACTAGAAGTCAAGTGTTCTGTATCCAGGTCAATCAAAACATAGGTTGTGACCATATTACACGCTGACTTTGCATGTGCACTGAGCCGCCACATTACGTATACAAGTATAATAAAATGCATCTCAGAATTATTCCATTGTACAAATTAGTTCCTTTTCTGAATATTTTACCGTGAAAGGCACAATCAAACAAAACCTCAAGATTGAGATGGGAACCTCTTAGCTGTATATCAACCCGGAAGCAGTTTATACTATTGTGATCTCATTGGTAATGCATTCCAACTTAATGCACACATAAGAGTTCCAAACTATAGAATACAAAGGATCGCCACTTTTCGAACAATGGATCTTTATTTTGGGCTTTTTGACCTTACTACGTACTAAAAAAAAAAAAAGAGTTTAATTTAGTTAACAGAATAGGCGATTCAAGATATTTGGAAGTGTGAAGGCCCCGTGGCCTAATGGATAAGGCGTCTGACTTCGGATCAGAAGATTGCGAGTTCGAATCTCGTCGGGGTCGCTTAATTGTTTTAGTGTTCTGGTCTCTCTTCAAACAAGTGGGACATACACAAGTGTACATACGTTTGGTCCCTCGAAGCGATTTGACTCTATGCACATGCAACATGCATATTTTCTCATGTACAACCTGCACGAGGCGATATTCAATAAATATGTATATACCGACATAGATATTTTGGGAAATCGGTGAAATCAAAGATAGATCAATCCAGTAAAAAGTTAGAAGTATAAGGCCAACATACTACAAACGTTTAATAACTCATTCTGTATTGAAAGGGAAGGACTATATTTTGAACAAAAATTCAAAGAAAGGTACATGATATATATATATATATATATATATATATATATATATATATATATATATATATATATATATATATATATATATATATATATAGAATCTTTGTTGAAGTAATGTAGACCACTGTCCCAGAATTATCTGATATGTGAAAAAAAAATTTAAAAAAATAAATAATAAGCATGTGAATGGGTGAATGGGATAGAAAAAATATGTACATCAACGAATAATAAGCTATATCATTATTATTCATCAGTTTAACTTAAACGATTCTTGGAGTTTCTTTCTTTGTTTAAATGTGTATAATACAAATTTACACATTGAGTTCAATGTATATTTACTTCTACTTCGCAGGGTAGATGTACATTTATCGAGTGTCTACCAGTGTGTATCAAGTCATGCTATGTATTTACGTATATAGGTAGGTACCTACGTACGTAAGTAGGTTACACAATATGTAGATATGCGTATGTATGTGTCTACATTCGTATTTACGTATTCTGCGTAAGTGTTTTTTGTATGTAAATAAGTGATGCTGAAATTACGTTAGAGACAATAACAGAATAGGAAAAGTTGCTACGATATGCAAAGCAACAGCAGTTGGAACAATGGGTCTTTATTTTGGGATTGTATTACTTCATATTACGTGTTACAGAAAACAGTAATTAGGAAAAACGAATAGTCGCTTCAAAGATGTTTAAACTTTGAAGGACCCGTGGCCTAATGGATAAGGCGTCTCACTTCGGATCAGAAAATTGTGAGTTCGAATCTCGTCGGGGTCGCATAACTATTTTAATGTTTGTGGCGATCTCTATAGGTCAGTGGTAACTGTATACTCTTGGTCACAAGAACAAGGTTGCCCGTATGTACATGTAACATACGAATGTTCTCATATGCAACCTGAATGGAGTGATATTGAATAAATATACATATTAGAGACATCGATGTTTTGACACATCCGTGAATTCGAAACATCTTTCATCAAATAAAAATTCGAGTTACAGGGTAGACATGCTACATACGTTTAATAACTGGTTCTGTATTTTAAAGGGAAGCAATATATCTCGAACAAAGTTCAAGCAAAAGTACATGATACATCGAGTACGAATTAGTTACATTTCACACACTAAGCATCTATTTCGTTCATCTCAAGCAACCAATACCTTGCCCTTGCTAACATAAACTCATCTATGTTGGTAAAAGGGAACTATTATATAGCGTTGACGACCTACACAGATTTTATAGAACAGAATAGAACATAGGTTGACAACAATATTATGCTCCACGTTCACAACAACAGATGAGTTCATGTCAACAAAAATAAGGGATACAGGTTATCTCAAATGTATATCTAAATATATTTCATACAACTTCGTAAACATTTGCAACTTCTTATTTGAAAATGTATTATTTTAAAGAGGGTAATAAGCAAATGAGCTGAAATAAGTTTGGTCAAATCACTGAACAGGGTCAAGTCACACTGAACAAAGTTAAGTCACTGAACATGGTCAAGTCACCTGAAGAATGCTTGGACGTTACAGATGAGTTTGCATGTTGCGAACTGCATTACTAGCACGAATGAGTCAACACCAACGAAGATGTGGGAATTGAAATCTTTTAGTCTCTGATTTAATTACCCATTCCAAAATATGTTTGCTATAGGAAGCATGAAGAAAATTTGAATAAGGTATTGAATTTTTGTCAACAAATGTTATACATATGCATAATTTTATGAATTTATAACAGAGGGAAAATAATATAATAGCTACGTATACCTGTGGTTAGTTCTGTTTTTAAAATATACATATATATATATATATATATAGATAGATAGATAGGAAGGCAATGATGAGAAATGGAAACATGTAACGCTATTTAAGAATTCCGTGAATTATTAGTCCTAGTCTGGAGGCTCGGGGGTGGGGGGTGGGGGTGAGTCTAAGGCGCTCGTCCTTACAGATCACTTTCATCTCACTTCTGTCCGCGTGGGTTCGCGTCTCGGGTCGACCAACTTGGGTATGTGAGAAAGCTCACCAATAGCTTCCCGTGGGTATGTGTTTCTTTCTGGGTTCTTCCTCCACTAAATATACTGGCCGTCAAGTATAGCCTATCATGTGCTGAATAATGGCGTTAAACCCACAAAACCAAACCAAACTCGTTTTAGTCGGCAAAACAAGATTCAACGATTCATGTTTAAGAAAACAATTACTAACTGATTTGTAAAACAGGTTCCACTGTTTTATCAGAGAAAGGACACAAAACAGAGGCAATATTCGGTAATATAAAAGTGAGGGTGGAGTGGCTTTTTGTAATTTAAGTAAACATGGGAAACAGAACATAACCTCTAAAACGTGTACGCCCTAATTACTAACGTTACTATTAGTTTTCGTATGTGCATATGTATATAAGTATGCATCAAAACAAGTTATGTATGCATTCATACATGTATGTAGGTAGGAAGGTACATAGGTTACATAATATGTATGCATGTGTATATATGCATGTATATGAGAATGTACGTATCTTAATAAGTGATGCTGAATTACCTTCGAGACAGCACAAAAGGACAGTACGATATGCAAATCAGTGGGAGTTGGAACAATGAATCTTTATTTGGGGCTGTTTGACCTTGTTACGTATTACATAAAGAGTAATTAAGGAAAAGGAAATGGCGTTAGAGACGTTTAAAGTTCGAAGGTCCAGTGGTCTAATAGAGAAAGCGTCTGACTTCAGACGAAAAGATTGCAAATTCAAGTCTCATCGGGGTCGCATAACTTTTTAGTTTTGATTTCTGTATGATAGTTTTATTCGCTTTGCCCCTAGAAGAGGTCTGACTGTGTATATATGCAATATGCATATTTTGTCATATGCAACCTGCATTGGGTGGTAATTAATAAATATGTATACACAGACATCGATATTTTGGCGCATCCGTGAACTCAAACAACTATCAGTCCAGTTACAAATTAGAGGCACAAGGTCGAGATACTATACGCCTTTCCTATCTCATTCTGTGTTGTAAGGGAAAGAATATATCTTGAGGAAAATAGAAGGAAAGGTGTATGACCTAATAGAGTGCAAATTAGTTCAATTTCAAATATTGGACATCTAGCTTTTTTTTTTCTCCATCTTAAAGGACATATTCCCTAGCTTTGGTAACAAAGTTATTTGTGTTGGCAAACGTTGACCATTAGATAATGTTGTCGACCTGCACATGTTGACAGACCAGAACAGAACATAGGTTGACAACAATATTATCGTCCACGTTTAAAAGCACATACTAGGTCTGGTCAACAAGAATACTGGATACAGATTGGCTCAAATGAATACCTAAATAAATTTCATCTAACTTTTGTAAATATTTACACATTTTGTACTGGGCAAATGAGTTGAAGTAAGAATGGTCAAGTCGCCTGAAGAAGTCTAAGACGTTACAGACGGATTTCTATGTTGCGAACTGACATTAGTAACAAGCATTAGTGAACACAATAAGGGGCTCGTATAATTGCTTACAATTTACATGTAAATAATGTATCACTATATATAATAATACAAAGGTGGACACATCTTCCCCTTCTCCAGCGACCAATTTAAGAATCAACACTGATATTTCAAGCTACACCTCACGTAGCGTAATGAATTGAGCATGAATGTTTAGCTCAGATATTCGACTTTTTTTTATTCCCACATCAAATTTGACTTTCCATACCACCTTTAAGGAACGCTAGCCCGTTTGCCATTGTCACCGTTTGACACGCTGGAAACGCAAGTGCAACGCGTTAAATGAAATAGTGCCCTCTCATTGGTCGACCGAAAATGACGTACTGTGCCTACTGATAATCTCCTATTTGGTCGATCAAGCGTATAGACATGGAGTTTTCATGCATATCTGCATATATTTTTTTATAATTAAATATTTATAAAAATCTTATTTTCCAGTCATTAGTGCCATTGTGCTTCTCGACAATTATTTGCGAAATAGTAATACCACCACTTTTAGATCAATGAACGTTATCGGTCTCAAACATTGAATCTTATTTCTTTGCCACTTTTCATGACCCTGTTGGAATTATCAGTGGTTTCTTAACCTTAAGGAGGCAAGTAACATGATTAAATATTGCCGTCTTTAGTTCAGTTGATTAATGAACCTGCATGTTTAATGCTTGCTATTTCGACACGAATTTTACTGGCATTATCTCGATCTGGCGCTAATGACCGGCTCTGTTACTGCATTATTTAGACATGAAGTAGTTCCGCATGGCTTCCAATAAAGCATATCATGCAGCCAATATTAATCATTATTTTTATAATATAATTAAATCTTGATAGTCGATGGAGTACATCATTATCTTTGAAGGGCAATAACAATATGGATCATAAAACCCCCAGGACATTTTCCAAATAATATATATTGGTTCCAAACTTCATTTGTCAATTCAGAAATTAACTTTACAAACTTGAGACATGTTTCATAAATGGAAATGTTCTGCTCTTTAGGCGTCAATTCCCGAAATTGGAACATAAATACTAGTTTTTTCTCCATTGAGTTATTGGTATTTGTCAGTAAAGCACTACTTCTCAGGGACTCCAGCGAACTGTTGACCAAGTGATGAATTGTCCGAGCTACGTGAACCACGTCTGTTCATCTGCAAACTATTTTCTTTAAAGTGTTTTTTTTTTAATTAATATATACATGCAAAATGTAGCCACTTTATACAGAAGCTTGAATTCAAAACCTAGCCATTTTATCAAAAGTTAATTTAAGTTTATGATAAAAATGTTTACGAAAGTTGATCAAAAGATATGAAGTTATACCAAATTTACTTACTTACTTTGAATTATACTCGTGTGCGGCCCTTCAGCCATGTACGAGTGACATTACTTACTTAAATTGAATTATACGCGTGTGCGGCCATTCGGCCATGTACGAGTCCAATTGAGTGACATTATAAAGAATGGAATGTTATATAGTGACAGCTAACCACGTAACATCATAGTTGCATAACATTAGTACTACAGGAATGATTATGCAATGTTTCACGCTGTCTTGAGATTATCAGAATATTGAATAAATTGCGATTGACTCAGAGCTGGTGATAGGTGGGTGGAGCTTGACGTTTTGTCTATCATATTCCTAGCCAAGTGTGAGTCGAGGCACGCTCATCTATAGTGTGTAAACGCCAGTTGTTTAAAAGAGCTCCAGGAAATGATACTTAGATACGGTGATGGTTTTTATTATGCAATATATACACAGTTCATATCGTAATAATTCAGCTTTACACAATTCCTAATGGAAAATCTTTAATTTTTAAGATGTGAATAAGTTAATGAGTTGCAAGAAGATTGGTCATGTCGCTGAAGAAGTCTACGACGTTACAATTGAGTTTGTATGTTATGAAT
Organism: Margaritifera margaritifera; assembly: GCA_029931535.1. Classification (NCBI taxonomy): domain Eukaryota; kingdom Metazoa; phylum Mollusca; class Bivalvia; order Unionida; family Margaritiferidae; genus Margaritifera; species Margaritifera margaritifera. The sequence continues at coordinate 599,135 of JAQPZY010001451.1, read as the reverse complement.
TGACATTAAAAAAATATATGATTCAACATCTCTGACGATGTGGGAATAGCAATCCGTCTAGTCTGTTATAAATACAAGTTCCAGAAATTGTTAATTGCTAGATTTTTTAAACAAAATGTTATACATATGCACAATTATAATGACTTGGAAATTTTTAATTGATGCACTTACAGAGAAAAAAGAATATAATAGCTAGGCCCTACGTAGATAGATAGATAGATAGATAGATAGATAGATAGATAGATAGATAGATAGATAGATAGAAAGAAAAGGGGTGGATTTGGGAGAGGTGAAAATATGCCGATCTGATTAAAATCTAGATCTACTTATAATCAGTAGATCTGATGGGCACCGATACGAGATCATGTTGTATTGACCTTTTAATTCACCAATCAAATTAAAGCTTACATAATTATGAAAGTGAGACACGTGATTCGGAACAAACCGTTAGAAACTATAACTCGCACTAACACGAAATGCAATATTGTATCTGATAGTCTGCTAACAATAAGTGGACGGTGAATTCAGAGTTCACCAAAACATTCATTTTTATCGGTACTGGTCAGGTCTTCGTTATCTAGGAGATTTCGATTTTAATCAGATTGAAAATATACAAACGTGTAATGCGTTTGAAGTACATCATGGATTTGGGGTTAAAAATAGGCATAGTTGACAAGGCGACATATAACGATTCATAGTTAAGAATACAATCACTATCTGATTTTAAAACAGGTTGCACAGTTTTATCATTTAAGCAAACAAAACGGACACAAATCATACAAACTCAGCAGTAATAAAACAAAATGGACGGTGGAGTAGGCTCATTTTAATTTAAGTAAACAGCAGAAACAAAACTGTATTTCTAAATGATTCACGCATTGATACAAAATTCAATGCTAACTTTCATATATACATGTATCAATCAGTATGCATCAAAGCATGCTTTGTATGTATGTATGTATGTATGTATGTATGTATGTATGTATGTATGTATGTATGTATGTATGTATGTATGTATGTATGTATCGAAACGGTATGTTCAGAACAAGACCGAAATCTGTTTAAAATTGAGTAAATTTCGTTTCTTTACTAGACTTTGCTAATATGTTTTTTTTTTTTTTTTTTTTTTTTTTTTTAAATGTCCCTACTATGTTACGAGAAAAAGTCCAGTTATTGTATTCTTTATTCTTTTTGTATCGCCCACTTTTCGTCAGTGCCGAATAGCCTGGTTTTCCGACAGATCTCCACTCCGTTATTCTTTGTTACGAGGAGTAATGGAGTGGAGATCGGTCAGGGAGGCAGACTAAGTGATGAATGGAGAGTTCGGTTTGTTCTGAACATACCGTTTCGTCAAGTGCGAACTCAAACATGATCAAGTGTCGACTTTCTAGAGCATTGTCATCAACTGAACGAGGTCTCTTGAAATGTTTTGAAAACTGAGCCATTCAAGATTTCAGCTGGCGCAAGTTTTACCATTAGGTCAAAAAAAAAAAAAAATATGTGTGTTTCCTATTGCACTGGTTTTAAAATTAGAGTTGGCAGGTTTTTTTTTTTTTAACATTATATATAAATCAAGTAATATTTCAAGCGTTTGAAAGTACTGGGAAAAACCGGCTCAATTAGATGCACAAATCAATTTCGGCAATGTGATTTTTTTTATTAAAAAAAATTAAATAATGGGGGTGGGGGAAAAGTGCTAGGGTCGGCTACGAGAAACAGGGATGGTCGGCCGACCGGAAACACATACTTTTTTTTAAATTTTTGTTTGACCTTAGGAGATGAAAAAAGGTCAAGCTAGCAGGGTTGGAAGTACCGAGTAGTGAGGTATAGTGTATTTCCTTGTGTTATATTGTTACAGGTTTGCTTCCCCCCCCCCCCCCGTATCCATTGACCGATGGTCCTAATTTCATTTATGATTAGCCCCTGTGCACAGTTATACACCAAGTCCTGATACCACTTGCCCGGTATGCATATATATTTATTTTTAACAGCTGAGCGATAAGTACCAGAGTCAAGTGTTCTGTATCCTGGTCAAGCAAAACATAGATTGTGACCATATTACACATTTTCAAGTACAATTATTGGTTCCCAGTTATTCCACGGTAAACCTTAGTTCCTTTACTGAATCTTTTACTATGAAAGGCATAACCAACCAAAACCTCAATATTTGAGATAGGAACCACTTACCTGTGATAGGAACCACTTACCTGTGATAGGAACCACTTACCTGTGCACCAACCCGGAAGTATTTTATACAGGTGTGATCCTATTGGTAAAGCTTTCCAATTTAATGTTTAGATACGAGTTGTAAACAATGGAATACAAAATGATCACCAACACTGTATTTTTTATTTTGGACTTTTTAACCTCATTACATACTAGAAAACTGAGTTTAATTAAGATAACAGATGCTTTAAGATCTTCAATTGTTCAAAGGCCCCGTGGCCTAATGGATAAGGCGTATTACTTCGGATCAGAAGATTGCGAGTTCGAATCTCGTCGGGGTCGCTGAGCTCTGTTAGTGTTAGTCTTTGAGCAAGTGTTACTTGTATGCTTTTAGTTTCTCGAATCGATTTGACTCTATGTACATGTAGTATGCATATTTTGTCATATGTAACATGCATGAGACGTTATTCAATAAATATGTATATACTGACACCGATATTTTGGGAAATCGATGAAAAATCAAACATAGATCAATCCAATCAAAAATTAGAGGCACAGGGCCGACAAACTACACGCATTTGATAACTGCATTGTAAGGCAGGACAATATCTCGAACAAGGAAAGGTACATGATATATAGAGTGTGAATTACCGTATATAGTCGCGTATAATATCAACTGCAAACTGCATTGACCCAGATCTGCCGGCGCATTATGCGCCGGCAGATCTGGGTCTATGCAGTTTGTAAGGACTAATCAGTAGAACAAACAACATAGACCCTGATCTGCCGGCGCATTGTGCGGCGGCAGATCAGCGTCTATGTTGTTTGAATTGGGACATGGTTTATACGCGAGTAGAGATGGTAGTTCAAGTTCGCACATTTGGCACATCTTCTTTGAGTTCTCAAACAACACTATCCTCTATCTACACAATCTTTGTTTAAGTAATGTAGGCCACTGTGGCCCAAAATTTTATTATACATGAAACATTATCAAATAATAAGCATGTGAGTAGGGTAGAAAAATATATGCATAAACAAATAATGAACTATATCATCATTATTCATCAGAGTTTCTTTCTCTGTTTAAATGCGTATAATACAAATCTGCACATTGAGTTCAATGTAGATTTCCTTCTACATTGCAGGGTACATATACATGTATCAAGTGAAGGGTTTTCATGGAGATACATAGGTAAATACTGTTTACGCTGCAATTAAATATCCCCACATTCACATACGAAATGGTATTCCGTTTCGATATCACTTTCACAAAAGTGACATATTCTTTCATGCTACGAAGTATGATTGTATCTACCCATATTGACCCTAAAAGTCAGGTAACTGCCTCTCATTTGTTCAGTGCGTTTTATATAATTTGTATCTATTGTTCTTGTTACGACTCTATGGTCTAAGAAAAATGTAACAGAAAGAAAGTGAAACGAACAAATCATGTAAAAATCAACAAGCAATTTATTACTAGATAATTAAAATGAAAAAATCAAAAAGTCACTTACAGTAATGTGTTTTGAAATCCTAATAATCCAATAAGAATGATTGTTCTAATCACAAGTCCTAAATATAGAATGTTCCGAATTTACGGCTGTGTCCTTGAATGTTATGATGTACTAGTAATCTTGATGTGCTGAAGTCAAAATGAAGTATTCCAAAATCTCTGAATAAGTTCACATAAATTCCAAAATTGTCAATTAAAAATCCAAAATCCAAAAGTTTATGAGCACTGTTATAATCCAATGAATATTTAAAATAGTTCCTCTCTTAGAATTTGGAATGAATTTTCACAACTGCAATAGCTCTTTACAAGACTGATGGTAATGTCAAAACTGAAAAAATGTCCACCAAACATGGTATATATAAAGATTGGTCACATGACAGAATGTTCTAGAATATGAGTCATCTTAATGGAATTCTAACTGTAAACAAAATCAACCTTGACCTTCAAATTGAGAAAACATATTGATCAAAACAACCTAATTCAAGGACACTAGTTATACATGTTTTTCCTAATAAACATAAAGATTTAAGCAAATATTAAAGTGAAGAAACATTTATAATTTCCTAATATATTCACAATATTATATAAACATCATACATAACACCTCCCCTCATAAAGAAAAAGAAAGATTTATATAATAAAGCTTTCTTTTGAATATACATCTAATACTACAATAACCCAAATTACATAAGAACATGTTTTATGATACTGGACTTAATTACATCAAGCAATATTACATTTCTAGGCACGTGAGAGTGCATCTGCAATCACATTGTCTTTTCCCCTGATGTGTTTGATGTCAATGTTATATTCTTGCAATATCAAACTCCATCTCAACAATCTCCGATTTTTATCTTTCATTTTGTTGATGAAAGTAAGGAAATTGTGATCACTGTACACAATAATTGGAGAAAGAGCTGAGGTAACATACACTTCAAAATGCTGTAAAGCCAATATCAAAGCCAAACATTCCTTCTCAATTGTGGAATAATTTTTCTGGTGCTTGTTTAGTTTTTTAGAAAAATAACACACAGGGTGATCCACGCCACTTTTGTCTTCCTGAATCAATACTCCACCAACCCCTACATCACTTGCATCAACAGATAATTTAAATGATTGGCTAAAATTTGGTGCAGAAAGAACTGGTGCATTCTTAAGCATGGCCTTTAACTTGTCAAAAGATTCCTGACACTTGTCAGACCAATGAAATTTGGTTTTCTTACTCAATAAACTTGTCAAAGGTTCAGCAATTTTGGAAAAATTGGAACAAAATTTCCGATAATATCCAGCCATACCTAGAAATCGCATCAGTTGCTTTTTACAAATTGGAACTTGAAATTCAGAGATAGCTTTGACCTTAGCTTCTATAGGTTTAACTTGACCTTGTCCCACAATATGTCCTAAAAATGTGACACAAGCATGGCAAAACTCACTTTTGCTCAAATTAATTGTTAGATTCGCATCACTGAGTCGATCGAAGAATTTTCGAATGGTTTCCAAATGATCTTCCCAGGTGTTGTTGTAGATAATGACGTCATCGATATAAGCGTCACAATTATCAAGACCAAATGTTATCATGTTCATCAGACGTTGAAACGTTGCAGGCGAATTTTTCATTCCAAACGGCATGACTTTATATTGATAAAGTCCATCTGGAGTTACAAATGCTGAAATTTCTTTTGCCCTTTCCGTCAGTGGAATTTGCCAGAATCCTTTTAAAAGGTCAAACTTGGTGACATATTCCGCATTTCCAATTTTATCAATGCAATCGTCCATTCTTAGGATTGGAAATGAATCAGTTTTGGTGACACTGTTGACTTTTCTATAGTCAGTACACATACGGAATGTATTATCTGGCTTGGGAACAAGAATACATGGTGAACTCCAGTTACTTTTACTTGGTTCTATGAAATCATTCTCCAGTAGATACTGAATTTCTTTCTTCAGATAGTTCTGTTTGAGAGGATTCATCCTATAAGGATGCTGTTTCACAGGCGCAGAATCTACAATGTCAACGTCATGATAAATTTTATTTGTTCGTGTTGGAACATCAGGAAACAAGTGCTCATAGTCATGTAATAGCTGTTTTAGTTCATTTCTTTCCTGTTGTTGTAGATGTGAAAGTTTCTGGTCTAGGTTGTTCAATATTTCTGAATTCCGAAGATTGGTTATACCAGAGTCACTATAGTCTGATTGTATTCCATCGTTGATATCTTCACTGTGTGGGACAGGTACAACTAAATTAACTGAATAATTAGCTGAGCTATCTCTGTCAAAATATTCCTTTAACATATTTATATGACAAAGTTGTTTCTGTTTCCGTCTCCCAGGAGTGTTAATGATATAATTTAAGTCATTTACTTTCTTTTCAACGGTATAAGGACCATAAAATTTAGCCTGAAGAGGATTTTGAGTTATGGGCAAGAGAGCCAGAACTTTGTCACCAGGTTTAAAACTCCTTTCCTGTGAATTTCTGTCATACCTTAATTTCATTTTTGACTGGGTAGTGTGAAGATTAGTTCTTGCTACTTCAGAGGCCTTTGACATCTTGTATTTGAAATCAGAAACATAATCAAGAAGATTAATGTTTGTATCTTCATTTGAAAGAAGTTTCTCTTTCAATAATTTCAATGGTCCACGGACATTATGACCAAAAACTAGTTCAAAGGGACTAAAACCCAACGACTCTTGAACTGATTCCCTAACAGCAAACAACAACAAATGAACACCCTCATCCCAATCCTTTTCTGTATCAAAGCAATATGATCGAATCATATTCTTCAAAGTTTGATGAAATCTTTCCAAAGCACCTTGACTTTCAGGGTGATAGGCAGAAGATTTAAACTGTTGGATGCCTAATTCATGCATAACTTGTTGGAAAATTCCAGACATAAAATTTGACCCTTGATCTGACTGGACAGATTTGGGAAGGCCAACAAGTGTAAAAAACTTCACCAAAGCTTTCACAATAGTTTTAGTTTTTATATTTCTCAGAGGAATTGCCTCTGGAAATCTTGTAGATGCACACATGATGGTCAACAAGTATTGGTTGCCTAACTTGGTTTTAGGTAAAGGACCAACACAGTCTACTATTATTCTACTAAATGGTTCATCAAATGCAGGAATAGGTTGCAGATGAGCCTTAGGTATCTTCTGATTGGGTTTTCCTACCATTTGACAAGTGTGACAAGATCTGCAGTATTTAGAAACATCACTTTTGAGTTTCGGCCAATAAAAATGATTCAAGATCTTGTGATAAGTCTCACGGACTCCTAAATGACCAGACAAAGGAGTTTCATGGGCTAAATTAAGAATTTCCTGTCTATATGACTTAGGAACAACAATTTGATAGCTCACTGACCACTCGTCACCAGCGGGTACATCAGGTGGTCTCCATTTCCTCATAAGGACCCCATTTTTCACAAAGTAACACACTGGAACTTGTGTGGCTTCAGTTTCACTAATATCCCTCTGAAACAAACAAGATATCTCGGGATCTTGCTCCTGTTCAACGACAAGGGATTGTCGTTTGTCACCCTGAGTAGGACAAAGAGAATGAGTTGCCAAAAGAGGATCACTGTGATCAATACCATTTGATTGATCAATACCTGAGGAAAAAGTGACCTCATCAAAAGACTGACCAATACATGTGTCAGCTAAAGGAATAATATCCTGATCAACATCACTCTCAAGAGCTCTTTTTGCCATAGCTCTAGTAACTGCACAAGCAGGGTACAAATCAGGGATTTCAGTTTCTACAGGATCAACTTTCTGATCCAAACAAGGCTTGTCAGTTACAAGTGGATTAACCACAACCTTATCTCCAGCTAGGTCATTGCCTAGTAATAAATGAACACCCTCTATGGGTAAAGAAGTCACTGCCCCAACAGTCACACGTCCAGAAACTAAGTCTGATGCCAAATTTACACAATGAAGAGGAACATTTACAAAGCCGCACTCTACTCCTTGAACAAGAACACTTTCACTTGAAGAAGACTCCTCAGACAAAGGCAAAGTACCTGATAATAAAAGACTCTGAGAAGCTCCAGTGTCCCTTAATATTTTAATTGGGATAGGTTTGGCAGAATCACCAATAAGTGATATAGAACCTTCTGACATGAATGGTTCATAAGCCTCCAAAATAGAATCAGACTGGGGTTTGTTTGACCCAACAAATGTATTGCTTTCAATACAAGACCGTGACCTTGACCTCGTAGAAATAAGAGCATTTGGAAAAGCTCTGTCTTTTCTCTGTTGCTTATTTTTCAACTTGAAGCAATCAGAAATAACATGCCCTTTCGTTTTACAATAAGTGCACGTGGGAAGAGATAAGGATTTCTGATCAGTCTTATCAGATGTTTGATTCCTAACAGTTGTGCTGTTGTGAAATTTGGAAGTACTCGAATGAGATTGAAATGTTTTTTTACCAGAAAACTGCTGAGAGGACGATTTATTGCCAAAAGAAATTTTGTGAGTCAAGGAATAATCATCAGCCATACGAGCAGCATTTTCCAAAGTTTCCACATTCTGCTCGTCAAGATAGGTTTTAACATCACTATGGATGCACCTTTTGAACTCTTCAATTAACTTTCTCATGCACTCTATCCCCTCCTGGATAGGTTTTGAAATGAAATTCTGAACATTAGATGCCATAGTAAATGCTTGTTGGTTTCACACAAAACAAATTTCTCTATTAAAAATCTTTGCCAAAGACAAAAAAAATTCTCTGAGACAAAATCAATATGAATTTCAAAGATAAATTTAATATCTCTAATATGCTTTAATGAAATTCAGATCCCGGACGACGAGCCCCCAATTTCTGTTACGACTCTATGGTCTAAGAAAAATGTAACAGAAAGAAAGTGAAACCAACAAATCATGTAAAAATCAACAAGCAATTTATTACTAGATAATTAAAATGAAAAAATCAAAAAGTCACTTACAGTAATGTGTTTTGAAATCCTAATAATCCAATAAAAGTGATTGTTCTAATCACAAGTCCTAAATATAGAATGTTCCGAATTTACGGCTGTGTCCTTGAATGTTATGATGTGTTAATGGTCTCCAAAGTCCTGATGTACTAGTAATCTTGATGTGCTGAAGTCAAAATGAAGTATTCCAAAATCTCTGAATAAGTTCACATAAATTCCAAAATTGTCAATTAAAAATCCAAAATCCAAAAGTTTATGAGCACTGTTATAATCCAATGAATATTTAAAATAATTCCTCTCTTAGAATTTGGAATGAATTTTCACAACTGCAATAGCTCTTTACAAGACTGATGGTAATGTCAAAACTGAAAAAATGTCCACCAAACATGGTATATATAAAGATTGGTCACATGACAGAATGTTCTAGAATATGAGTCATCTTAATGGAATTCTAACTGTAAACAAAATCAACCTTGACCTTCAAATTGAGAAAACATATTGATCAAAACAACCTAATTCAAGGACACTAGTTATACATGTTTTTCCTAATAAACATAAAGATTTAAGCAAATATTAAAGTGAAGAAACATTTATAATTTCCTAATATATTCACAATATTATATAAACATCATACATAACATTCTCGTCTAAAGTCATATTTCTTGAATTTGTAATTTCTTAATCTATCCAGTTCATTAATCTCTGTATTCCAGGTTGACATCCCTGTATAATCCAATGTTTCAAGTCTCCTACTTCCCTTATGATCAATGTACATCAGTAATTATACATTTACATCACAAAAGGTGACACGCAGTTGGTTTGGTGTTTTATGGCACATCAACAGAAGTAGGTTATTTAGTGCCCAGGCAATAGAAGTAAAGTGCCGTGCCCAAGGACACACCATGGTAGCCGACTCGGGCTGATCCGATGGTAGAATTCGAATTCTAATCCGTATATATAATAGCGAAAGCTTCATCGATTGATACGTATAGTACTTTGTAACATCATAGAAAAGATTAAATCATTATTTCACCTAAATGCGTCATACAGATTTGTCAAAAGGCTCAAAATATGTTGTATGATTTTCAAAATACGTATCCGGAGCATCTTGATAAATTAATCGAGTCAGGGATCGTACTGGAACAAGAACGACGGAGACTCTGCCAAGAATACAACACAAATCTCGACAAGTTATTGTATGATATTGTACAAGAAAAGTTTTAGTCGCTGACGTTAACCGAAAAAAATGAATGCAGTGAATACGGCAAATATATTGAAATGACCAGTGACAGTGACAATGACAGTGAATGTAGTAATGAGCAAATCAATTAGAAATATATTTTTGACAATAATATAGAAATGGCCTATACACTCACCGACCGTGAGAATAAATACGAAACAATCTACGAGGACGCAGAGGCAGGACAGTTGGCTGTATTTGATAATCTACCAATGATATATTCAAGCGTGCAAAAATAGAAAGCATGGAATATGTAGGTAAGCGGAATAAGACGTCTGAGATTATTGGATACAAACGTAAAAAGAATGGTGATGTAGCTTGTGCAAAAGTTTTGGGTAGATTAGGAGTAATTTCTATCGATCCGAGCTTGGAGAAAATTTTATCTGAGTTGAGACCTTACCTATTTGGTTCGGATGGGGATGATGAACCTGTTTATTTGGCAGAGCCGGGTGTGAGATTACAAATCACCATCACGGGTGGAAAAAGGTATTATACAGTATATTTCTGTTAAATCGGGTAATATCCTCTGGATTATGAAGTGTTTATTCATATACCAGGGCATGTAAATCAGATAATAAGAGAAAGGCGGCGCAGACCAAATGAAGCAACCAGAAAAATAATTAGAGACTGAACTTTCCGCATATATATAAGTTGGGACGCAATCATTGTAAAGGCCTATGCCTTGGAAAACGTGAACTCAGCGGCAGTACGTGCCATTATGAATATTGTAAATCACGTTAGGTATTGGCTTCGGTGCTCGGCCATGCCTTAAATGTGATATCGGATGAAAGTCGCGTAATCAGCTTTGCCGACCATGTGGAAAAACCCGACGACGTCAACGATACAGAAGTAAATGAAATAATAGCCAGGATTGAAATGACTGCAGTTTCTGATCCTGTTGAAGTAAAGATATTTTAAAAAATTAGTGATGGAATTTTCCTTATATATCAGCATGCCTACTGTGAATGAACTCAAGCAATTTGCGCGATGCCACGGAATAAGGATACCGAGAGGCGCAAGAACAGCTGACATACTTGCACTATTGGGACTCGTGGAAAACCACGGCTGGTTTCCTCAGATGAACCACAGCTGGTTACAACGGCAACGTCAACAGTAAAACAACTGACACAATCCGCGCGAGAACGCGGACTAAGAATACCAAGAGGCGCAAGAAAAACTGATATACTTGTAATGTTAGGACTTTCCCCAGACGAGCCACGGTTAACCGTGAGGCAGCTTCGTGAAACAGCTGCGCAACTGCATATTAAAATTCCTCTAAGGGCCAAGCGGCGCCGAGATCGTACGCATGGTTGGCGATGAACAAAAGCGTCGCCGTATCGCACGTGCTATTGCTGAAGAGGCTGTTGTGTATGGTCCTCAAATAATCAGAGCTCCAGAATTCAAATTACACAAAAGCTCTCGTGCTCTTCAATATTACCGCGCGATTATCACAAGCGTATATAAACCAAGCAGAGCCGCTGTTGAGTTCCAATATAATATGCGTACGGGAATTATATCAAAGCTGCAGCACGTGGGTGAAAAGGCGCTGCGGTCCGGATTCAAGGTGGACATTGTTCTCAATGTAGAATTTACCATACCTGGTCATTCAACCAAAGAAGGCTCTGCAACCTCTATAACATCAAAGCCGTGGTTTCATAGTGGTGCATTTGTGGTTTTGAATCACAATTAAAAGTTATGCAAAAATTCTAGAGAAGTTTGAAACATACTCAAGAGGAGGCTCAGGGTGGATGCTTTCCAGATGCTTGGAAGTTCATCTTCATATTTCTCTGTACGAACCTTTTCGCGGCTCGAGTTATATACCAACACCAACGTGTATTCCGCGGCGAACAGTAATCGTCGTGAAAAATGCTGACAAGTCTCGAAAATATAAACAACACCTGGGCAAACTTAAGTTCGGAAGCATCGAATTTCCTGTACAAGTTACTGACATCAGTAAATTTGGGTGTCTCAACCCTGACATCGCTGTTAACGTGTTAGCTTCGAACAAAGGTCTGCAGCCGATTCGACTAACCACACATTTATGCAGGCGGTTTAATATTGATTTGTTATTATTGTATGACCCAGAGGCGTTGTATCATTACGTGTTAATAAAAAATTATCCCGAATGGTATATCTACACAATAAGTACATTGAGAGGAAATTTCGATGCAGACGTTGGATGCATGTATTTAGCACCCAACAGCTGCTCGCGGACCATAACTTTTACTGCGGCAGAATTAGCAAAATGCCGCGGCGTACAATCATGCCAGAATCTGTCAAAATCGTTTTGAAATTCACCGCGCTGAAACGAAAAATTAAGGTCCCGTGTGTTATTTACGCGGACTTTGAATGCTTGAACATTCCCGTGGAAGCTTTGCTTCCTGGCGCCACCTCCGAGGTTCCGTCAAATACGACGCAAGTAGCTGAACAAGTCCCATGCGGGTTTTGTTACATTGTAGTCAGATGTGACGGAGCGACTGAGTCGCCAATATTATATCGTGGCTATGATTCAGTTTAGATGTTTATTAAATCGCTCGAAATTACCGTGAAATGGATCCAACAACAGCTCTCCTCACCCTCAGACATGCGCAAATTTTCCACGGGCACTCATTGCTGGATCTGTGAAGGAGTTTTCAGCGTGCCGTCCAACAATGAAAAAGTTCTCGATCACTGTCACATCACTGGTGCATACAGAGGAGCCGCACACAGCGCATGAAATGTACACACAACTGCGAATTTACCCCGGTCAAACAAAATTCCGGTTGTGCTTCATAACCTGCGCGGGTATGATGGCCACTTAATAATGCGAGGTTTTGCAGCAGCATCGAATGCGATAATAAGCGTCATCCCCAACAATATGGAAAAATACAATAACGTTTAGACTGGGACAGCTGCAGTTTATTGACTCGCTGCAGTTCCTGAATTCTGGTCTCGATACATTAGTGAGCAAACTTGTACCGAATGGCAATGATCGTTTTACAATCACTCGTCGATACAGTGGTGCTGAACCGGAAACGATCGCCTTGTTCACCCGCAAAGGAATCAACCCGTACGAGTACATGAGCGACTGAAACAAGTTTGCCGAAACTCAGTTGCCATCCATCGAATCTTTCATTCATCGCTGTCTCGCGAAGGCATTTCCACCAACGGCTACACGCACGCGAACACTATCTGGTCCGCGTTTGGTTGTAAAAACCTTGGCGACTACCACGATCTGTGGTACCGACGTGTTGCTGTTCGCGGATGTCTTCGAGACGTTTCGTGATACAGCTATGTGCGTGTAAAAGCTTGATCCCACGCATTACTTCTCATCCCCTTGGAATGACTTGGGATTTTCTTTCGTCGGAAACAAAGGTCGAGTTGGAGTTGATGACAGACATTGATCAGCATCTATTTATCGAATGAGGCATCCGTGGCGGTATATCAATCACGAGCCACTACTACTCTCACGCAAACAATCAGCTAGTGGACGGATACGACCCGTTCGTTCCGAAAAGCTATATAATGTATTTATACGCCAATAACCTGTGTGAAAGGCAATGATGCAGCCGATGCGTGTTGGTGGGTCGAATGGATTGATCCCGCGCACATAGACGTGGAAAAATGCATACGAGAACAAAATAAAAACAACGACATCGGGTACTTCTTCGAGGTCGATCTAGAATACCCAGATGAGCTTCACCAAGCTCATAATGATTATCCACTAGCACCAGAAGCGTTGTTGGTACTCCGCAAATGGTTGTCACCGTACCAGTGTGGGATTGTGGACGAATCCGGGCGTAAGTTTACCGAATGTACTAAGCTGGTTCAGAATCTGCGTATAAAGCTCAACTATCTTGTTCGCATACAAAACCTGCAGCTGTATCTGCGATTGGGAATGCGTGTGTTGCGAGTCCACCGGATGCTATGGTTTCGCCAGCGCGCCTGGATGGCGCAGTATATACAAATGAATACGGATCTGCGCATGGTAACAACTAACGAGTTTCAGAAAAACTTTTTCAAGCTCATGAATAATGCCGTGTTCGGCAGAACGATCGACCTTGTCCAGGAAACTGAAGAGGACAAGCTTCGAAGGCTCATCGCGGACCCGGCATTTGAGTCACGCAAAATCTTTGATGGTGGGTTCTTTGTCATACTTGTCAAGAAAGCCAAGCTAAAGTTGACAAAACCCGTTTATGTTGGCGCGTCCCTGCTGAACTTGTCAAAGCTGCTCATGTACGAGTTCTACTACGATAAGATAAAGCCGCGGCACGGCGACAACATCAAGATGCTGTACACGGATACGGATTCGTTACTTATGCATGTTACAATCAATGATGTCTACGCGGATATGTGTGCGGCATCGCTCACGTGCGAGTTTGATAACAGCGAGTGTCCGAAGGGTCATTCACTGTCTAGCAACGCCAACAAGAAAGTCGTGGGAAAATTCAAAGATGAGTGCGCTGGCAAGCCCATCGAAAAATACGTAGTACTGTGACCCAAAGTGTACTCGATTGTGGTTGGACCGCAGAGCGGTAAGAACATCAAGAAAGCAAAAGGAGTTCCCCGGGTTGTGGTCGTGAAAGATCTCAAGCATAACACGTATGTGGAGTGCTTACGCGAGCGGCGCGAATTCGCACACACAGCCAATCTCATCGGGTCAAAGAAACATCGGATGGATGTGTATCGTTGCACCATGGATTTTCCCTGATGGTGTCACTACTTACGCGCACTTGCACGCGCAAATCGGGCAACAGCGTAGCCTAATGTAGATCTTGGCGGTAGTTCCGTATCCGCGGGAACGACTTCCAATTCCAATCGCAGGAATGCTCTAGTTGGTGGACGCACTGCTTGTTCACCAGAGGGCACCAAATGGTAGCTTGTTTGTTTCCCCGAAAAATCAATCAGGTCTAAGATCGTAAATGTATCGATGGACCATACCAGGTCAGTAACACGACATTGCCTGCCTTGTAACTACCCCGGTGCACACAGATACCTAGCGAAATTGTTTCCAAGTGGGGCTAACATGGGTGCTTGTGAAACTGTTTTGTGGGTAACGGTGACAGTCTTCTGCCGAATCGCCTCAGCGGGTTTTAACCCAAGTGCGTGTGTGGCTTCATTATTCAACGCTGCTATGACTGATCGAAGCCATGTCATCCATTCGCGAGATCGCTAGCGATTCACCAACAATTCTTGCGCGTACTGATGTCCGAATACGGTTGAATCATTTCACAATAGCCTGGTAGCGACGTATGCCAACATGTCCAAGACGAACCAGCACCATATGTTTTGCCAACAATGCAGCAACGGCTCCAAGAAATTCTTTTCCCGGGCCCACCTGTAAAGGTTGTGGCCATGTTAGTGGCGAACGAGTGAAGATACGTTTCAATGCGTCTGTGACACTTTCTGGATCTTTGGATGTCAAAGGCTCGGCTTCCTTGTATCTGCTGCCAATATCTACGACAGTTAACGCGTACCCGATCATGTGCAAGAAATTAAAGATCCGCCTGATGAACTTCGTTGGGGGTCCTTATATCAAATCATCGACGGGAAATCTTCCTTGGCGCAGGTAGGTAAATCTGCCACAACTCTTGCTTGGCAAGCCACTCTCAAGCGACTCCGTAGGCGACTTTTGCCGCGTTCGCTAACTTTTCAACGGCTGTTTCGCCCTTCCAATAACCGCAGGGACATTTGTATATCGCGGCCAGTTTCGTATCCCTGTTTGTTTGTTTGCTATATTACAGTTTTACCTCCAAGGAGTGGCGTGACCACCGAGTTTACTTTGTCCACCTCCAATGAAAATCTTAGCCTTCATACCTCTTGTGATCCATCTGGAGATTCTTTCTTCGACACCTGAGATGAGATCCACGTCGGTACGTTCACGTGCAGGGATATCACTTGATGCTTTATAAGCAAGATCATGTCGGTAACATGCAGCATTGGCGCGGTTTAAAGGTTCTTCTCCGGGCATCAGTCGATTGTTAGAGTTCAATCGTATATCCAGTCGTGTCCCAGGCCCGCAATAATTGTATCCGTGGAGATGCTATTCGCCAGGATATTTACTCCACGGTGCCCCGGGTAGCTTCGTTAACGCAGCAGCGATATCACCGCCGACTCTGTTTAAACTCGGAAGATCCGGTTCTCACGAACGTAAACTACTTTGCTCCACACCAGACACAAGCTCCCGCAATTGCGGCTCTGTTATTACGCATTACAACCCGAGTTGGATTCGCGGTATGAGTTTTCATGCGGCATCGCACACAATATGAGGGAATTATTACATTATACAATTGATGTTTAACATTTCGTGGCGTTGACGCGCATGGTCTCGCAAACATTCATTGGACATGGTGTGCCACCGACCACTCATGGAATGAGTTTTGTAATATATTTGCAGGGGTCACTCAGGACCCGTATAGTTTCCACACAATTGATTTGACTGGTGGAGCGAACTTGTCTCACGCGGCAATTTAAATGACAATAATAAATACAATGTCAAAACCTGCCAGTGATACTATAGTAGAGTATGCTGACCGCGAACACTTGGAACTGATCCGTAATGGTATAGCCGGCCGCAAACGTGTCAAAGATATGTTACAGTCGCGACAATCCGCACTGGAAGGCCTCACAGCTGGCTTTGAACAAACGTTTGCAATGCCGATCAAACCAACAAAAGAAATTGTAGCCAAGACCACGGAAACCGCAGAAAAAGTGACGAAAGTCGCGGAAACCACCACAGCGATAATTGGAACAGAAAGACAACATGGTCCGATCAGGCGTGCGCCAACACAATTATCACAAATTCAAAGAAAGTTAGAGGAAACGTATGAGAAGGTCGGAGAGGCAACTTGCACGTGTTCCTCAAGAACAACCACCCGAGTACACATCAAAGTTGGAAACACCAATTCAAAAATTTACTGAGGCACATCACATGATCTATAACGATCCCCTACCCTCGGGTTTCACGCTAAAATATCCGCCAACTGAGAAGAATATCTATTGAGGAATAAAATGTCGTATTGAAAGTGAATGACATCGATGTGTATTTCTGGTGTGGAGTATAAGTTTTAAGATAACCAGTAAAAGTCAAAACATGTGGAAAGATTTTTTTAAGCAAGATGCATCACCTCACTGGCATGCTTTTCTCCGTACATATAAAAAACCCTTACAAAAAATCTATGGATCTCGTTTTAAGGACGATGTGCCTCACAAGGAGGATATGCCTCCCGAGGAAGAAGACTATTACTCCCAACCAGAAGAGGATCTCCCCCAGAAACCACCCCCACGTGGAAAAGGTCTCGTTGATCGTGGAAGCAAACGTGGGACAACCAAAGTTTCCACGGCAGTGTTCAAACCGGTAGGGTTCAAATACCTATCTGTATACCAACAACAGGTAAATAAACTTGTGGATCGGTTGGAAACACTGGTGGGGTTAGTTCGCACTGACAACAACGCACCAGAAGTCACCAATGAGGCCGCATCGATTCGTCAGAGGTTGCTCACCAACAACAGCATGGATCCGAGGACGTTTCGCACGTTAATACACGCACTCGTTGAAGACATCGATGATGTATATAACACCGATGATGAGTACTGAGGCGATTCTTCGAGAAATAAATGCTGCGATGCAGCGTGTCGTTGTAAATACAAAACCACATGAGTTACCTCGATGATTACGATATCGTCCACGAAACCAGAGTTTCATGTGTTTTTTTTCTACACCAATCACCGGTGGGGAATCCTGCACAATCGAGATTGCACTAGCATCGTTGCGCATGTATTACAGTTGGCCTAATATCCGATCGCAACCGCTTAGGCGCTTTTCCCGCGAATAACTCGCTCGTATTCTCAAAGAATGATGGTGCAACATGGGACGTTGTTGAACTTTCCACGGGCGCGTACGACATGGAATCTATCAATGAAGAAAAGTCGACGAAGGATTTTGTTGAAGACTGGCAAATACTCTACAATTTTCATACACGAACACGATCCCACACTCAGCTCTGTAATCTCGATTAAATCTGCAAGCGGCTGACATCACACGGTGGTCGCTGAGAACAACTCTCGGTTGACCTGAAGATATTATTGAAATTTCCCCAAACCAACAAATTCGCCGTTCAAAACCTGGCGAGTCCGGATACTATATTGCGTCAGACATTGTCATGATTACCTTAATGATTCAGGTAAATCTGACTTGTGACACAATCAGTGGTAGCGTAGCCTCTCCGGGTTGGACATTGTTCGGGTTCTCCCCAACTGTGGAACCGGGTGATCTGTTGTTGATTACTCCCGTTGCGTCCGTGTATCTTACATGTCACAATCTCCGGTTGACACACATTCGTTTTACCCTTGTGGATCAAAACGGGCACATGTTAGATCTCCGCGGGGAGACCTTGACGATACAACTGTTCATTAGATATGGACCTGATATTTAATAAAATGACAATCGTACGTGGACGCGTGAGACTCGTGCGTTTTGTTAACGCGACATATTACGGAAATGGTTTTGGTCGATGTTGTCCAAAGATTGTTTACGTGACCCCCCAAAGTTCTCGCGGGGTTGGCCTCGCGCGCTGCACCAATCGCTAAACATGTTGCAATGTGAGTCGTTGACATCATCCAAAGTACCGCTGTGGACCAGTTACATTTTTTTTGGATCGCTGGCGTTTCAATTGATTCGAGATCGACTACGACGATTAGTGACTCGACAAGCAAAGGTTCCAGTTACACTTCCATCAACAGCAACAATGCCAGCCCCTTTTGGTAAAATCATTAATGAAGCTGCTCGACAACGTCTGGCTGAGTTGGTACAAGCCAATACCGATTCGATGATTGCAAATCTGGCAATGGGGAGCGGATTACGGTAGTGGACGGGACCCAAAAGGATCTAGACGAAATCGATCATGTATTAGTGGAAACTGAAGTTTATATTGGCAACATCCAAAGCAATCGAGATTTTCAGTAATATTCGTATCCAGCTAGGGTCCCTGATCAAAAAGACCGAATAGAATTACAAGCCCGGGACACGTCTCGGTATTTTCTCCCGTGTGAGGCCTTCTTGGAAATCAGTGGAAAACTTATACAAGCTCATGATGCCAATGACCCTGACGGTACCAAGGTTCAATTTGTCAACAGCGGCATCATTTCGTTGTTCAACAGCGCACGTTATCTCATAGACGGCAAGGAAATCGAAGCATGTTTGGACAACGTCCACGTTGCCACGACGATTATCGGACTCGCGAGATACAGCGACGATTATGCGAGATATGCTGTCTCGTCTATGCTATTTTATAAGGATGCAAGCAAACATGCAGATCACCTACAGTATGTACGTGGGCGACCTTGAAATCATGCAGGCAACGATAACGCAGATGTAGAATCCGTTATTACCAACATCATCCCGAATTACAACCTTGGATTTTTACAGCGTCAAGGACTACTTCATGGACCCTCATCGTCGTTTTTGTGTGGGATTCCTCTCAGTCATATATTCAGCTTTTGTAAAGATGTCCGCAAGGTTATTTTCGGAGTCAAACACACAGTCGTGTTACAACGAAAGGGCAACGACAAAGATGCAATTTGGCGTGACGCGGTGCCTCTGCTGGCAAAGCTGTGAAGTCAAAATTGACATTGTAGATGCCTGTGGTAACCCCTTCCGTGGCTGGCTGCAGAAATGCGTTTGTTGTCGTTTATGGGCTATGGAGGCATGTCAACGCTGTCGTTTCTCAAGCTCACAACAGAATCAGTGGAAAGCAATGTTCAGCAGTTTTCATGGCAAATAACTACTCAACAAGGTATCAGCACCAAGACACGTGTTAGGGGCGTTTCAAACTAGGAATCGGGTGAATGGCGGACAGACCATTAGTGCGATCATATTTGACCTGTTAGGAGTGTCTGAAGTTTCTTTGCGGTTAAATGGTCATCAGGAACCCTCCAAAAAGTTTGGTTGACTTCGAAAAAATATCATGTTGCACATGCATATCACGAGCTATGGTCGTACATGACCCGGAATCAAAACATCGACCCGGGTCTGCAGATTTCCCCAAAAGACTTCACTACATTGTATCCGACTTACTACTTTTCTTTGGAATACCCGGACCTGGTTAAGCAGTCCGTGGTAGACATGCACTTTCATGCACGTGTAACCGAGCACCCCACCCCCCATTACAGATGCATTGCTGTGATTCTCTCCAACAAGACTCTGTTGCTGGAAGGCACAGGTGGAAACCGGCATTGTCAACCTGGATTCAACAACATGACATTGAAATCATTGGTATCATACGTGGTAACGCCTCAACATCTTTGTATTTTGACTTGTACGGGCTTGCACCACCACGCGAAGTTGTTGATTATTTAACCCGGGGCGCCCTACGACCACTGTTTTATTCAACGCTACCGTTACAAACTCGGCTGGACGGCCCAGTATGTGAACATATTATTGTTGAAGCACTGCGTGCACTCGAGCGTTTGCCAACCCCACGCGCGCTTGTTGATTTTACATTGTTACTTAGAAAGTACGCTTAATAGTATACGAAATGCCTATTAACATTTACGGACGTTACAACGCAGGGACCAGACGTGACTCTGATGTGGATCTGACCAGGCTTGCCATCAAAGTGGATTTGACTGAGTTTACCAGCCGGGTTGTTGTTGACTTCGACCCGGGACAGCTTGTGCTTTTTCAAGATCAAACTGGAACATTTAAAACCTCTAACGTAGACATTCAGGATGTTGTTTTGATGCCGCGAGGCGCCATCGAAAACAACTTGGCTGCAACCACTTAGAACCAGGAAATCAGAGACGAAGGCGTGTCGGTTGCCTCTATCAAAAGCTACGTTGACTCTAATGCGAAATCAAAAGTTAAAAAGGCCAGCGATGAAATGAGCGGGGGCATTATTATGAATGTAAATCGAATTCAACAGACTCAAGACCAAATCGATGATGCTGATGCTACAACAAAAGAATACGCGGATGTAATGATTGCAGAGTTGCCTTCACCACCACGCTTAGTAACATCATGGGGAGAGATCAACGAAATATTAGTCACCGAGGCAGTATTACCCAGCCAGTACGCAACAAATGGTCGATTTAATGTCAATACTTTTCGGGGATAGGTGGGTGTGTTTTGAACAACCTAAACGTCACATCTTGAAGGCGAGCGAGTCTGGATTGTATTTATTCATCTTAAGAGTATTTAATTGTCCGTGGGGTGGAATAACAATATGGATAAATGATTCCCAGCGTGATAGACCATCTATCAAAGTGGCGGAAACGATAATGTTAAAACGTCTTTTACATATGCAATATAAGTAAAATTAGTTGAAAGAGATGAAATTCAGTTCGAAGGACTAATAGTCTTTCCAAATGGGTGTTAACCGTCTTTGGTGTTTGTGTTTAAGATTTTTCATTACATATGCTGGATGGATTTTGAAGACCCACGCCGTGACGATGTTGTGGAATGTACCGACGGGTCTTGGGTAAGCTGACAGGGGATGCTAACATCGATAGTAATATGTTGCATCTTTTCGACACGAATATCAGCGTCAACGTGGCGTTAACAAACTTTCGTATACTCGTATACACTGAAATATAATCTTGTTAAGGGCCAAATATAACTCAGCAGTTGGGACCACCCTGATATACCACTACCAACTCGAGGCCAGTTTGGAGTCAGAGCATTAGCACGTGAAAACGCCCAGCACAATGATATATCAGAGTGAGGCGTGAAATCAGCTAAAGACTATTTCTACAATGATGAAGTGAAATTCACCGCCGAATACACCCCGGTTAATTTCCCCAGAGATTATATTAAACCAACATTGACTCAGATAAGAAGATAAAGATTGCCACTTTTATTCAACAAGGACGCACTTGTCCGCGTAGCAGTTCTTGGACGAAAACAATCGTTAGAGGCACAAAGCAAAGACGTAATCGGTGTGTTTCTAAATGAACGTGGTGCCAAACCACAGGAAGGCACAATCACCGGAGACTTAAATATTCCCCCGGAAGATATTTTCTCTGATTGTATGACGGGTATCAGTGAAGAAAAGTGGTATGTTGGAAGTGCGTGTGCATGTTGCAGCTGAACAAGGCCAGCCTGCCGAGGATGTTATCTCTGCGATTACAATATTAATAGAAGAACTGTGATGGACCCTCAAAGCTACCGACGCGAGAAATTAATCGAAGCGGAACAACAGCTGCAAGATGAAATCGATAAAAAAAACCCATTTTACTCGCAAAATACAAAACGCGAGTGTTATGTCGTGGATGCTATTTGCAAAATCACCGCCGCGACTACCATTGGCCTTGGTGTTTTTTTGGAATTGTAACTACAGCAACTATCATAGGCACGCCAATCGGATTTGCTGTCGTAGGTGTATCGATAGCAACCAGTGTTGCGGTCGGCGCTGGAAAAATAATTTCGTTACGGTTACATTCGCAAATACGTGTTTATTCGGAACTTCTCGCGGCGGCAGAAACTAGTCTCAATACAATTACTAAGCTGAACTCGAAGGCTATTGAGGATAAAACGATTAGCATGGGTGAATTTGAATTGGTGCTGGTCGAAATGGAAAACCACTGACGTCTCCGCGCACAGATAGGGACCGGGGTGCTAGCGACCTAAAACAGGTAGTGAAAATCGAGTAAATGTTCGCAGTGTACAGAGGTGCCTCATGGAAACTTCACTTCAGGGGCGCATGCGGGTTACAATTGCGCACACGCGTGAGCAAAAAATTCCTAAATGGAAAAAAGTCACGCGGTATATAGTAGATGTTTGAGGAGCAGGACCCGTGATCGGCCGGCCAGTCTTAAACTTTTATTATGACACTACTGTTTTGGCACTGTGACCGGAACATTGGTTTTCTTTTATTATGACACTACTGTTTTGGCACTGTGACCGGAACATTGGTTTTCTTTTATTATGACATTACTGTTTTGGCACTGTGACCGGAACATTGGTTTTCTTTTATTTTGCTCTTGAGGGTTATTAATATCTTTGGTTATAATCAAAGAAAACTTATTCACTTTTAGAGTTTTCAAAGTCAAAGTCACCAAAACATCTATGTGGTGACACAGGCGGAACCATATTTCTAGTCACAAGCACCATAGTGATTTTGAACGGCAATAGTTCTATGCTATATTGTGTTCTTAATTGGATGTGTGTAATCATGCGTTACGTCCCTCAGCTCCTCCTTATCTACTTTTTAAAAAAAGAAGAGAATATTTTATACCATATGACATGAGTGTCGGTAGTTAATGGATGCATGTGCACATGCAGCTGTCTTAGCATTGAAGATTTTTAAAATGGTATTGTTTTAATCATCAAAGCCATTCTGTTTCTCTAACAGTTATTTGCGAATAGGCACGGCCACTACTTTTCAATCCATAGACGTTCTGACTCTCAACATTTAGAATGTTTTTGTTTTTTTTGCGACCCTGTGCGACACTGTCGGCATTATCAATGATTTTGCAATGTTAAGGAGGCACGTAACACCTTCAAATATTGCCACCTTAATTTTGATAGATTAATGAAACCTGCATGTTTAACGCTTGCTATCTCGAAATGATTCTTCGTGGCTTTAAAACTAAGCTCTGCTATTACATGATTTAGACATGGAATAGTTTCGCTTGGCTTCCAGTAAAACATATCATTCTGCCAGTATTAAGCTTTGATTTATAATATCGTTAAATATTCATAGTCGATGCAGTATATCATTATTACTGAAAGGCAATAAAAATATGGATTATAGAAACGCCAGGTTATTATTCCAAATAACAGAGATTCAAATTCTAATAATTTGCAAAGATATTGGTTTCCATACATCTGTTGACGGAATCATTACAGAGATTAATTTTACGACCTTGAATCATGCTTCACAAACAGAAAGGTTTGTGCTCATAATGCATCAATACAGGAAATTGGAAGATGAATACTTGCCTTCTTCTCCATTCACCTATCGGCATCTGTTAGCAAAACACGGCTTATCAGTGGTTCCAGCGGATAGCTGACCAACTGAGGAATCGACTGAGCCACGTCAACTACGTCTACAATTTGTCAAAGTAGTTTCTTTCACTGTCTTTTTTAAATAAAAAAATAGCCACTTTATCCTGAATCTCGATAACATTGACGTCTTGAATTCCAAAGCATAGCGACTTTATCAAAGGTGATTAACATATTGCCGTACGCCAGTCAAACCCTAACAATGATGTATCGATACGTACGGACAGCTGACCAATATTATCCCTGCCAAAGGTGTGAGGCATCACATTATATATATATGTCAAATAGAAGCTTGAATAACATTTAGGCCTAATGTACGTCACCTCGCCAACTGCCACTATATATAGGTATATATACCTCTCTCTCTCTCTCTCTCTCTCTCTCTCTCTCTCTCTCTCTCTCTCTCTCTATATATATATATATATATATATATATATATATATACCTCTCTCTCTCTCTCTCTCTATATATATATATATATATATATATATATATATATATATATATATATATACCTCTCTCTCTCTCTCTCTATATATATATATATATATATATATATATATATATATATATATAATACTATTTTGCATTGTTTAACTTCAACATTCCTCAGCCATTTTCATGAAATCTTCAGTATACATGAAACATTTTTAACGCTAATTCAGAAGGTGTAAGTATCAACATAAAACACTGATTTTATATTATGTGACACGCTAAAGAGCAGGCGTGGTTACATCAGCTCTAGGGATAGGTCAGTTTTGCTCTATGTTGATAGTGTTTGCGAAAGTTGGATGAGAAACATTCAAGGTATAACGACTGTAATTTACTCGCTTAGTTAGATAACCCTAGCACTCCAGTAATTGTTATGCTGTTTTAAGCAAAGCCTGTCATCGGTCAAGGCAGCATTCGACGAGTAATGCTTAAAAAAACAATCAGAAACTGATTTTAAAAACATTATCCAAATTTGTATAATTTAAAATACGTATAAAGGAGACAAATCGTCTGGAATCAGCAGTACTATAGCAATACTTAGGGCTTAGGTGGCTTATTTTAATTTTAAGTAAACAGCAGAAACAAAAGTTCATTGGCGCTCTCATTACTGAAGTCAATATATATGCATTGAAATATGTGTGTACGTACGTATATATCTATTTGTAAGTGTTTTCATACCTACAAATGTGATGCTGAAACTCCTAATTTATTGGACAGATTGTTAGCATTTGATAAGAACGCTATAGCGAATTTATTTGCATTGAGGGACACATTTAGACTACTGACTCACTTCTCCAGGAAAATGGATTCTCGAAAATGTAATTACTGTCCACAAATCTGCTGTCTATATTCCCCTGGAGTTTTCTTCACTGTGATCGATTCTTCTGCCTTAATGTATAACTGGAATTTCTAAATGGAATAGATTCCCAAGGGAATCTGTAAATCCGTTAAAATTCTGAGCTTTTGTAACATGTATAAATTGAAAGATAAGTGTCCTAACCGTGTTAATCTCGACAAGGTACTGATCTGTGTTATGTATAATATTCATTACTATGCTATATAGTTCCATTCACGATTCTAACACAAATGGATAATGATAATAACACTTTGTTATGTAATTCAGGCTCAGATCCATACTACAATACAGTTTGCAATTTATATACATTTGCAGCGCACCAGCAATAGAATGAGTACTAATTATGTAACATCGTGCGTCTCTGGAATGCATATATATATATATATATATATATATATATATATATATATATATATATATATATATATATATATATATATATATATATATATATATATATATATATATATAATTATTAAGAAAAACGTTTATATTGGTCATAATTTTGTGAAATAAATCTAATATTACATTGCTGTGGAAATATCTATGAAGATACCTTTCTCTTAAATTTACATATAGAAGACATACAGAGTGGAAGTAAAACTCATCTTTAGAAATTGCTGTTCCATGAGATAGACCCTATGAACAATATCTCTGAGCCCCTTTACTCCTAAATGTCGGTCGTTTTCAATAATAAGTAATTACATGATTCTAACATCTAAACTTATCAAGTGGTCGTCTTCGGTGAAATGGCACACATATTTTTAAGTATTATTTTACATTTAATAACGTTAATAAGGTTTAAAAGTGTCTGTTATGAGCAACATTTCAACATTTATTTATGAAGGCATGCCAATTTTGCAGTATACAATCCATAAGCAAAAACAATTGTAAAAAAACACATCAATAATACTTCCAACATCCTGTGAAATCCAAATGAGTTCAAAACCATATTTTTTAAGAATAAATTCTTCAAATAAGAAGCCCAATTTGCATGACCTGCCTCATCAATGAATTTAAGCATAGTATATAATATTTGTTGGGATATTTATGGTTATCCATAAGCATTTATCTACACAAATATTTTTTAAGCTTCAAATAATATGTTACACATGTAGGAAGTATCAGTGGCGTACTATGGGTAAATGGCCCCCAAAGGGCTAGAATACGAGGTCCTAATTTTAATCAGCTGTTTTGTTTTATACCATGGGGATCGCTACTTTGTTAAAGGATTTAAACGTCGCTATACTCTGATTCAACGGAAGTTGAGTTTCTTATATCACTATCAGTTTTTAACATTTCTATTAATAAGTTATGTACATCTATAACATTTCAATTACTATTCACGCAAAAGAGAGAACTAAAATATATAATTCATTCATGTCCGGGTAGAGAAAACAAACAATGCATGTCCGGGTAAAGTAAACAAACAATAAATGTCAGAGTCAAGTAAACAAGAGGTACATTTGTATCATGTCGATTACTATCTACGCAAAAGAGAGCACTAAAGTATATAATTCATTCATGTCCGGGTAAAGTAAACAAACAATACAAGTCCAGGTAAAAAACAAACAAACAACCTGTAACATTTCAATTACTATCTAGTCAAGAGAGAGAGGGAGAGAGAGCTAAAGGATATAAATCATTCGTGTCCAGGTAAATATACAAACAATAACTGGCGGGTAAAGTAAACAAACGGTGTTTGGTTTGAAGTTACAGCTCTTTAATGCCTTTCTCAAATAGAGCACGGTCATGTATTGAATTTACCAAAGAGTTCGATGTTTTTGCTCATATGTTTCATTTTAAGGACTAATAATTTAACTGACGAACTAGCATTTAGAAAGCAAGTTCCTTATACACTTCCATTTTTAACGAAAGAAATTCATCACTGCTTTGGTTCACAAACCTTAAAATATTACATATGAACTTATTTAAAATGTATATTTCTTCTTTTCATGCCATTTATATTTGACAGGCCGTGAAAAGCTAGCAATGTTATTATCTATGCTGTCATTTAAATTGACAGTCTGTGTATTTTCGGTCCAAGGAAATAATAAATTGCAAGTAAGAGGAAAATGAACATAATCATCTTTATTCTCAAACTATAGTGGGCTATAAAATAAAAACATTATGTGAGGCTATTATGCAATCCACAGAACTACAGCCGTCACTGGATCAACATTTAAAATTGCCTTCTAAATCACCAGTTACCCGTCCATTTGGAACATGAATATCTAATAGACAGCGCATATATTTAAGTGATAACCTGAAGTTGTTATATCTAAGGTCCTTAGTATTTATTTGAGATCAAGTCCATTCCCACAATATTCTGCGTTACCAAATACTACATCGAGAGAGTCATCGGATAAGTAATCCAGGATATATTTAATTCTGGCATTCATATCTCCAGATTTACTACACGAGGAGTTCGGATACAATTGTTTATTTTGAGTTAAATTCTTTTCAAAGATTTTATTCTATCTGTTTCCTCCCTATTTCTCATATAAATGGACGAGCCTTCTGGCCAGAGAAGTAAAACATATTACTATTTCATGCATCATATTGCATGTTATGTGTAAAACAAACACAGTCTTTAAATAGGGCTCATGTTCTATGTAAATGAATTTGTTAACGATTATGTTACAAAGACTGCTCTATTACGAACCAAAATATTGTATATTTTCCTCATATACTCAACGCATTTATATCTCGGTGAAAAATCGCAAAATTCTCACAGACATTGGCACCTAATTTCTCATAAACCGATACAATCAAACTGTAATAGGTACTTATTCACATCAAAAGTAACATCGTATTTTCTCAACACCTCTATGTTCCAAAGACTTATCGACACGGTCAGAGCGCACATTTATATTTTTTATAGGACGATAGCTAATGTCCTATTCTTGACTATTTTCATTTTCATTTAGTTCACCGTCGTCCTTGAATCCTATATCTGATAACAACCTTTTCTTGTCCCTAGACAAAGTCTTTTCGCGCGCCATTTAATGTTGTGGATAAATTTAAGGATTTGTAGCTGCTCATCCCAGCCGTGAACATAATCGTCGATGATAAATGTATTGTATATGAAACTAGCGAATTGATCTTTTTCTCTAGTATCGACAAGGTGCGTCATGAGTCCTTCACAGTGTTTACTCACACGTTCAGTAAAATCTTCATTGGTCAAAAAATACTTGAATTGATGGATCGGCGACTCCGCCCACTTGACAGTCAAACGTTAACATACGACGAGTAGCAATTGCCCAGTGTTAAGTGTTACGTAATAATGGCCTGGCTGAAAGCCTGTCACCTAGCTTGTCCGAGCAGCTCCAACACTTTCTTGATGACCACTATATGACATATGTAAATGTAAATTATCATAACTATATCATCTAATTTTTGTGAACATTTCAGTATATACTTGCATTTCATTGTACTGTTCATAGAATTATTTGTCATAATAAAGACTATAGTTTTGTGTTCATAAATTTCTGTGCTAATGGGAGGCAGAGCTCTCTCTCTCTCTCTCTCTCTCTCTCTCTCTCTCTCTCTCTCTCTCTCTCTGTGCCGATCAATCAATTATTATCAGGCTTATCACAGACTCGTTCCAAGACATTAGTTTTGTCCTTAAATCTCAGAACAACTGAAAACAATTGGCCCATTGTCGTTGTGTTAAATGCAGTCGGTGATCACGTTTAATTACAATTTACGAGATTTAAAGTTTGAAAGACTGGTGAATTCATCAATATTGGAGAAACAATTTGATCCAGTTGGTTTGAGTCTAGACAGACACAACAGCTCGTGTCTGTAAACATAGTTCAACTGCCTCAGATCTCGTCTTCATATATATATTTCCATGTTCTACTGTTACTGTTGGCATTACTAATCTCGCGATCCCCAGGATCATTGACAGTCCCAAACAACTGCTACCTGAATCTGGTGTCTGGTTTCAAGAGAGTCCGTTTCTCGCTTGCAGGAACTCTCTGAAATTCCACCCATTGGACCCGGATGTGTACACATTTAATGGCCCATGATAGTTCCCTGAAATTTAATCCGGATATCGATTTTATTTTGATCGGTTGGGTGAAAATGCCATTTCTGGCCCGCCATAATTTTATATATAAATATCACACCTAACTTATTTTGAGGCAGTATATACGGATTGTATTCTCACGTAACCAGTTTTTCAATTTTCTCCTTGAAAAAATATCACATCTGCATAACAGCAAATTACTCAACATAAGCAAATAAATTCAACGTTGTCATACAGCGCCTTTGGCCAATGTTTTTAAATTTCAGAAACCAGAGTTTAAAATCAGACAAAAAATTGTATGTAGCGTGATAAGTTAAGAAAACTTTTTTTTCCCCGGTACACATAATCAGATCTTCTCCGCTACCACCCCCGAAAAAAACATCTAAAACAAAACAAAAGAAACAAACAAACAAAATAAAAACAAAAAAACCAAAAAAAAAAAAAAAACCCAACAAACTGAAAAGAATACATTTGGCTTGGTGTTTTACGGCACAGTAACACAGATAGGTTATTAATCCGAAAGAACAAAAAGAGTTCAGGTCTGCATATGAAGTCACTCATTTCCTTGATTTAATTCCATTCGTTCTTTATTCACCACAAAGGGCTAGATAATTGGGTTAAAACAAAAGAGTTAAGTGCAAGGAATATACTATTTCATTTGAGGAATCGACTGAAAATAAAATGCGAAAAAATGAAAATATTTGGAACGGAATGAAGATGTAAAAGCTACACTGCATTTTTAAAAAGTCGTCTGAAAGAAAGAAAGAAAAGAAAAGGGAAAAAATAAAGACAGTCATTGAGCATATAACGACACTGGTTTCATGATACACCACCTGTAATTTCACTGTGGACTGGCTTTACGAGTGTTTCGAAGTCGAAGATAGAATGGAAACTATTAACCCCCAGCAAGAAACGAGATGCGATTGATGCAGAGAGACCTGTGGGAAAAGGAGATAAGCGACGCTAATAGTTATTTGTCAATCCAGTTAATGTCAAATCCGCTGATGGGATCCATTTTCTTAGAAACTGAAGATTGACTCCAATATCCGATTCGACGGTACGTAACCTTTCGTGTAATTAATATTCTGATGGACAGGGGCATTGCAAAGTGGTTGGACATAAAATCCATTTCTTCAAAACTAAATGGAAACCGACGAAAGATGTTTGCTCAAAATGCCAGAAATGGATTGATTTTTGACTACTTTTATTTGACTATTCGGCATATAGGGGTTCAGCACACGCACGGCCTTGCGTTAAAAACCGCGAACGACCGCATGACATATTCGAATTGACATTGATGCATATGTCACAAATCCCGATATACATTACTTCGTTATTCATTTGTCAGCTGCAAATGGGAAATGTTTCATTAATCATGATTAGCAACGGCTTTATTATTACGAGAATGGTCACAAAGTGGAGCTGTCGTCCAAGACTTCAAACTTGGGTCTGGACTGAAAGATCTGAATCAACTGGCATTGCTAGTAAGTGGTATCATGAATAAAATACCTCTACCACCACATTCCTCTGCTCCTAATCGCTTTTAATTTTTTCTTCCTCGAATTTCATGCAGATTTACCTTTCAGAGAGGTCGAAACGGACTTCCACCGCGATACCATGTACCGTATAAATGTCGGATGATACCAGAAATGTGGCGTGGACCTTCTGTATCGCAATCAATCGCACATACGACTTGACTTAAAGATCTAGACTTGCTGACTGCGATACAAAAGAATCGTGTTTGAATCTCGACGGTAGTTTTTCTTTGCTCTGCATCTTATTTCAAAATTATGCGAGCAAGAATACATTAATCAAAACGCGTCCATGGCATGCACGGGAAGCAAGAATACATTTATCAAAACGCGTCCATGGCATGCACGGGAAGCAAGAATACATTTATCAAAACGCGTCCATGGCATGCACGGGAAGCAAGAATACATGTATCAAAACGCGTCCATGGCATGCACGGGAAGAATTCATCTTTTACTGGAGCAGGTCGATGTAGAAGTATGTTCCTCTTGCTGATTTTAACTGCACTTTAACACATTATTGGCCATATCATACCGATGAAATGGGAACTAAGTGCCTTTTCCATGGACAAACTGGGCTGGCATGGGCGGGTATCGAAACCTTGACCTTTGGATTACGAGTTCGACGCTCTACCAACTGAGCTACCGCGGCTCCTACATAAAATCATAAGATGGTGATACAAGCGTTAAACTTGCTAGACATATACAAAGACAATGTCAAAAACAAAATACATTATCCACGTAAATTTCCTCCATTTTAAAAACGGCCGCTTTATGAAAACAAAACTGCCCCCCCCCCACTTTACACTGTAACCGACTACAGTGCAACAAAATTACTCTGTTTACTTTTGAAAAGCGGACGTTTTTGTTCTAATTAATCGCAGAACTAAGTATAATGCCATAATTGCTAGATCATGGCAACAAGTGGCAGGATGATCACTTGTGAAATGTTGGATCATTTAACATTAAAAAAAATATATTTTTACATAGCAAGGAATGTAAGCAATCAGACAAAACCGCCAAAAAAAAAAATAAATAAAAAAATACTAGTAAAATAAAACCTGTATAGGCTGATGTGCTTTCTCTTGCACTTCTCTTCCTTGAATATGTATCTCCAGGTAAGGGCCACTACAAAGTAAAATATGGGAAAGCGTACCCTTTCACTAATTGTCTACGCCGGCTGCCCCACCCCCTCTCCAATTATGTTTCAACTTTATTTGTTGCTATACTGTTGTCATGTTGAAATATTTGTATCACGCTAATTAGAACTAGTGCCAAATCACATTGTATCATATTGTGACAATAAAATAGAACAAATGTGTTCTATTGAAGCATATCAATGACTGAATTCTTTCCTAGAGGTTCGATGGACGGCCATTTTTCTGTTGGTATCGGTAAGTTATTTCGATGTCAAGTCACTTTGACATAGAATTATATATTTTGAATTATAATTTAAAAATATTTTGCAATCACTCTTCTTGTGAAAGCATGCTCAATTTTCGCGGTATTTATTGAATCATTCTCCTTATAGCTGGTCAAGCGGTCATTCATGTTAAATACTTTTTAAGGGAAATGTAAATCTTAACAACGGTCATATAGGCACATCCATAAAAGTTTAATATAGAGATTTTTTTGGGGGAAATATTTCAAATCTTCCCCCAGCCTTGTATGTTTCGCATGCGAACATATATGCTTATATTTGTTATATGTGAAAAAATAAATTATGCAAATTTTGTGACATTGGTTACACTAAAGTCAAGAAAAAAACACTTTTGTGACCTAAAGCCCATTCTTGGAAACCTTTTTTCCCATTTACCGGAGGAAATATTTTTTACCAAAGATATTTGACCCGTTGCCTTTCGCGTTTCAGCAATGATATGTCCTTGCAATTACCATATCAACAATGCCGG
Source organism: Margaritifera margaritifera (assembly GCA_029931535.1). Classification (NCBI taxonomy): domain Eukaryota; kingdom Metazoa; phylum Mollusca; class Bivalvia; order Unionida; family Margaritiferidae; genus Margaritifera; species Margaritifera margaritifera. The sequence continues at coordinate 566,484 of JAQPZY010001451.1, read as the reverse complement.
AAATGCAGTCTTTATGCTTGTGTGAACTTCCTGTTGTGATCTGATACTGTCAAATATATATATTTTTTCTTTAAAATGTCCCCAAACCCTGTAATTTGTTTGAACAGATTAGGTCAGACAAATACTACTGTTCTCGTGTCATTGCCATTTTTAAAATCAGCTTGTTCATGTTGTTAGAATCTAAAGTTATTTATGAAATAGCAACAACAAAAGCATGAACATCTTCCAAATTTAAGACGTACATATGTAAAAATGAGGATCGGACCAGGCAAAAATTAATAACACTACAAAATTTGCCTGAAATGAAAGCAAATGCGATGGAAACTGTAAATAGTACTGGTATATTTCAGTGGTGATACAACAGAAACGAGATTTCTTTTTCATGAAACATTTTCAACCCACGATTCATTGTTACGCCTCATGCATGTCATCGATTCATCGATATATATATATTACGGAAACAGCAATTGAAAATTTTATTGCTTTTAACAAAAATCCATGGAATTTTAGGCAAGTAGTTTAATATGTAGATGCGTCATTACGGGACAGAATTGTGGTATCAGTACAATTGAAGCTATTTTGCCTTTATGTTACTGTTTGAAAATAATAGCGAAGGATGGTTCAACAGGGAAAATATAACGCCGCTGCTCTCTGAGGCTTTGCCTGATAAATGGCGTCTTTTTCAAAGTAATACAACGTGTCCTATATATATATATATATATATATATATATATATATATATATATATATATATATATATATATATATATATATAAGAAAACGGCGTTACGACTGTATCTAAACAAGATACTATTTTTCCCCAATCGTTCACTGTATATAACTTATTTCGAGTTTTATCGGAATCAGATGCATTCACATACCATTTAAAAAAAATGATTAATGCTCATTATACAATAGCCCCGTACTGTAACTTATGTCAGAGAAATCGATCCAGTTCTATATTGTCAAAGCGCAAACGGACTCGTTTCCAATAGTCGTGAGAGGTTTTGCTTATCCGCTGCATTGTAATCAAGCCTAAAAGAATATGGATGATAGATCAATATAAAATGCTGGATTCTGAATACTTCATCTGGGTATATTGTATAAATCTTTTCCACAACTGAAGCTAGGCTAATTGTGCGCTTATTTGTATTTATCATAGAGTTTTACCATGAATTGGAATCACCCATGACAACTATTTATTTATTTATTTAATGCGCTGTTAAATGTTTAATACTTTTGTGATTGTTTTTTGCACGAAACTGGAGACAGTGGGTTGATTTTCAGATATCGTCGAGCCCGAGAGAAAGCCAAGGGATTGTTTTTTCGCGGGTTCGGGAAGAGAGAGAGAGAGAGAGAGAGAGAGAGAGAGAGAGAGAGAGAGAGAGAGAGAGAGAGAGAGAGAGAGAGAAGAGAGTGTATTGAGGGATCAGAGGTTGCCTCGGGGGTTGGGGTGGTTATCCACCAAGGTAACCCATCTCGGAGACACCTCGGACACGCACACGCAGTATACTCTCTAAGATTGCCCATCAACCGGTCCACCATAGGGTAGTGCCATAAATTGTTGGTTGACATCAGTCGGCCGTACCAAATGAAGGCCCCACACGGAGTCGGCCCAAGCCGCAGAGGGATAAATGTTTATTAGAGATATGTTGCGTTGTATATAGCAGCAAGATGCTGCTGCGAAGAGCAGAGCAATGGGAGGCGCCGTGTGTCATGAAATACTGCAAGGTTAAGAGTCATAGGCTGAGAAAGGAGCATGCACTACCAGTACCTTGCCGTTCATGCGCACAGGGGTCACGCACAGAGATCCGGCTGTGTCGGGCGTGCAGTAACGACAAACTTATCATAGCGCATAAATCGTTAGGGCTATCCAAGTTTCGGCTACCAAGATTGGGAAAGAATGCTTTTTTTTTCATCGTAGCGCAGAAATCGCTTCGACTACCAACTTTTAGGCTACCAAAACTGGGATATAATGTTTTTATCAGTCGGCCCGACGGCTCTAGCACGCGGCTACTAAATCCAAGCTAGGGGACTTTCTTCCATCGTCCGGAAAGGCCAGGCCGTAGCGTTTTTGCCAGGGCTGCCCAGGTGGCCGAGTACTTCCAATTATAGCGAAGGTAGCTCGGGGCATTTGTGGCTACCTAGCTAGCACATCACAAATTTCGACTACCGAAATGGCAGTACTCACCTTTTACCAAAGCACGGGAATCCACGCACAAAGGCCATCGCCGACCAATTGCTTCTCGAGAATTCATGCGATAGCAGTCTTGTTCCAAATGTTTCTGGAGTCGACTATCTCGACGGGCTTTGGGTGTTTGTCGACGATGTGTACGTCTTTGGCTTCCTGCAACGTGAATATGTTGTATATACGGGCGGGCGCGTTCACTGCACGACAGGGGATGCTGGATCGGCGAAACAAGTTGTCGCCAAGATCTCAGTTGCTGTCAATGGCAGCATAGGCAAAATGCTAGACCGCACCGGGCGCGGTTATGTACAGACAAACATTGTGCACATCGCGGACATGAAAACCAATGTTACGATTGCTGAGACCATCCATCGCATTGAGAACGACATCAAACACGAGGTCAGAAAAGCATGGTGCCGGTTGTTCGCACCGGCCGCGCAAGACAGCGAGCAGCACGCCGCAGTTCTTGTGGCGAAAGTCGACGTCTCCGAGATTCCGATGGACGAGCTGCATGCATAGTCTCTCCCATGGCATGGGCATCTACTGGATCGACCTCACACGAGATTTCTCCAGCGTTCAACATTGGCCGACTTTGGTAGAATACCTCGTGTCGCCCTACGGAATGCATGAAGGAAACGTCGCCAAAGCCATAGGCAATCAGAACGCGACAATTCTCGACCACACCGACGACGTGGGAAACTACATCTGTGCCTTTGTCCGCACGACCTCGCGGGACATACGGTCCGGACAAAAATATACCACAAGGTTGTTTGAAACATCGAAGCTGGCGAGGTACGGGAACGTTTTGGCAGCGCACCAATTCGACTAAGCCGACTGCCCAAACGAGCACCTTTGCAAGACCTTCCTACATCCAGACGTCCAGTTTTGAGGATGCACAAGAAAAGAGATCTGTTTGTACACATGTCGAAGCGGTAAGGAACAAACGCCAGATCCAAGACACCCTAGATTTGTGTTCACATCCAGGCTATGGAATCTTCGTTGTACATCTACCAGCCAAGCAGTGGGAAACTCTCGCGAGAAAGCTCAATCGTTGCATGGTTCTCGCAGATAGGTAACGACTTGGTACGCACACACAACGACGAGAAGAGTCGCCGGAGTTCAGGTGCAGCCAACAAAGGCGCACATCGAAAATCAAGAACACTGGGAAAGGGCAGTCCTATGAGCAGCCTCTGCGTTTGGTTTCCGCACCTGCCCCATCTTTCGGGTCGACATTCTTGGCGCGGACCACGAGGGCATTGAAGTCGGGCTGTTGCACTGCTACACAGAGGACCCCATATAAAATCTATTCTCACGACCTGCAACCGCAGGTCCATTCCGCCGATCCTCCAGCCAATCTCCTTTCTGAGACCGCACACGTAGCCTGGATCTGGGGAATAACAAAATGCAACGTTGTTGGCGTAGAAAATCAACAGAATAGAGACCGACAGCCATATTTCTACATTTTCCAGACGAAATTGCTGAAAAGGTCTGGCGGCCATAGTTGGTGCTCGAGAATTCGAAGAGTGGCGGTGCCGCGTGGCAAAAGAACAGGAATCCGCGAGAGCAAAGCGAAGCGTAGAGCTGGCATGTCTGTCCATTCTTATTCGAGCACAAGAAGTCCACAATCTCGCTTGCGCCCAGATCCGCAAGACGGTCGAAGATGCACTCGCCAATTCCTGTAATAGAAAGGTCGCGGAGGTGTTTGACGGAATAGCAGCGTCACCGCAGTGTAACCGGCGCACCCGCTGGCGCTGCCTTGCAGGTGTTAGGCTTCAGGCAGCATGTGCCCGAACAGCGGCTCATGATCGGTTCGGGAGTCAGCGTTGTGCTGTAAAAGCAGAATCCGCCGAAAACAGTCTGGTCGACAAAGGGGCTGGAGACTATACTCAACGAGTGCAAAGATATGTTCCTGAAAGAAACCAACACATTTGGCCACACAGCTTTCTGGCTAGTGCACCGCGGAGAACTTCTTCGGGGGCTGGTTGTGGAGGTACAGCCTGCCAAGGTATTCCGCGCCCAGAACGGACAAACACCTAGGTCGAATGTCTTGCGAAATCGCAGAAGCAGGGACAACACCTGGAAAACGCTGCCCGGGGACTACTCTCCTACGCAGATCCACCCCCAATACATATATGCAAAAAAGCCATGGATATGCCGGCTGGGGAATACCTCTGCTACTGATTCGCGGAAACAATATTCGAACACTCTTCCAGCAGCTCTGCGACGACCGCACAGACCCCTTCATACACCAGTCTACCTCCACTTCTTGCAGGCCAAAGTCGAGGGCATTGGATGGATGGAAAATATGATGTCTCCAGCCTATTACCGGCTGGGGGCAGAACGGACCTCGCCAACCAAGAAAAGAGACAGAATAGTGGCTTGGCGCTTGCACAAGGAAGTGCCTATAAAGTTATAAAATAGCAGGTCCCATCGGCTCCAACAACATACACAATATGTATACCTGCTCCAGCCGCAGTCCTGACTGCTACCATCTATTGTTTTCCATGACCTGGAAACTCCTCTTTTCCAAACTCGAGTGGACTTTCCATATATTCCGTCAGTTTAGCATCCCAGGATCTCTAGCAAAAACTAGGGACTGCCTATGGGTATGGCTGCAGAATCTCCATTGGTCATAAACCATAGCTGGACAATTTTCTGTTGCGAAATATTTCCTTTCCTGGCGGGTGCGCCAAATAAAAGTTTGAAAGTTTTTCAAATTTTTGTAGATGGCGGGAAATAATGGTGGAATACCAGGAATAATGGGCTTTCCCGATGAATACTGGTGGAGTACAAGGAATACTGGACTTTTCCTTGAAATGCTGGTGGAGTACCAGTAATACTGGGCTTTCCCGAGGAATATTGGTTGAGTGCCAGGAAATACTGAGAAGGAATTCCTATTTTTGGGGGTTTGCATCTGGTGTATACCGGTACCGTGCGAACATCAATTATAACAATGCCGCCGCCACGCGACCTACTCCGCAACTAAAATGCAAGAAATACAGAGCTTCCTAGGAACAATTTCTCCTGAGGACGCCAGAAAGAAATATGGAATTGGGACTACCCGCCTCTACAAAATATGACCCTCAGGAAGAGCGCCCGCGCCGGCCAATGTCGCCCATCCATCAGTTGCCAGCGATTGTTCCAGGGCCCGTTGCCTAAACAACTCTCCCAGCGCCCATTGCCTCAACCGCTGGAACAGCCGCCCCGACATCATTCCATGCGGACCTATAGCTGCCCCTCCCATCATCCTGGGCGTTGTCGATTTCTACAACCGACTTGGCAATCTGGAAGAGCATGTGCTGGAGCAGACAAACACGTTTGCCTTGGTAGTACAACGTCTGGAGCGAATGGAGCTGTCCTAAGAAGCGCTGGAACGTGACGAAATCGCGGAAATATCGAGCATAACCAGCGATCTCTAGGAAAAGCTGCAAGAAACCGAACACGCCCTGGAAGATATCGAGCACGTGCTGGACAAACCGAACGCACTACGGAAAGGGGTTTGCAAAAACTTGTGAGCGTGCTTTCGCTAGTCTAGTTGTTGGTGCTTCTTGTTCCTGGAACCATTCTCATATGGGCAGTTCTGTCGAAGACGTGGGCCTCTTATACCCCAGGAAACCCAGAATCCAATGCAGTGCAAGATCCTGCGCCGAAAACCCCAGTAGCGCGCCTTGATAATTTCCACTGGAAAAAGTGTGGTCTCGATTCCAATGGAAATACCCGTCTATCGGGGCAGCCCTGACAAAATATCTGTACGGCCTGGCTTTCCGGACGATGGAAAAAAGCCGTCCAGCTTGGCTTTGGTAGCCGCGTGCTTGAGCCGTCTGGCTGACGGACCCCCTCCCTCCCACACACACACAGAGAAAAAAAAACCAAAAATAAAAAACCAGAAAACATTCTATCCCAGTCTTGGTCAGGACGACGGAAAAACATTTTGTCTCAATCTTGTTGCCAAAACGTTGGTGGCTGAGGCGGTTTCTGCGCTACGACGGAAAACAAATTCCATCCCAATCTTGGTAATCGAAACGTAGGTAGCCCTAAAGATTTATGCGCTATGATAATATCTCATATTCGTCGCGCGCTGTACGCTCCTAATGTGCAGATGATATTTTGTGTTCATTATACGGTATGCTTTATGCAATGTTTCTCTGATAGACTCGAGTATATATCACACAGCACATTTTTCCCGCACAAAAATAATTTTTTGTCAACCTAGCGTACACACACTTTAATGAACAGCTCAGTCATCAGCAGCTTGAACTGCGTCCTGGCCTTTTTTTTTTTGCGCCGCAGCTTGCC